>CAJNJA010086119.1:3352-20355 GCA_905231915.1 Symbiodinium necroappetens
TAGAGCTTAGGGTTTATGGTTTAGGGATTATCCTTTGGTCTGACAGTTCCTTTAGGAACGTCTTGAAGGGGACCTATATTACGGGTTTCAGGGTTTAGGGCAGGGCGTTTGAGCTGCTACAACATAAGGGGTTGGAGGGTTTCGGGATTTGGTTTCAACTGGCCTGTACTAAGAAAGCCTTCAATAATTTGAATAAGGTTCGGGGCATGTTCTACTCGAGATATACGAGGATGTTAGCCGAGACCCTGAAGCCTAAACCCTAAACCCTAAACCGAGCCGCCGCTTCATGGAAGAGCTCTGACATCTTGGCCACGTGCGCGCGCATAGTGCGCATCTTCTCGCGGACCATCACCTTGCTTGGAGGTTTTTTCCAGGCGGCTGAAGAACTGGTAATAGGTCTAGACCCTACAAAGCGTAGGCTTACTAATGTAACCCCTCCCCCCCCCCCCCGCCGCTTCCAAAAAATAGCTTAATGCCCCTGTATAGGTTTTCTTTTCGAGGTGAGGTTTGGCGCTTCTTGGCCGTGGGGTTTGGAGTTTGGGTCTTGTCGTGGTTTGGGAAGGAAAAAAGCTAGACCCTAAACCCCTAGACCCCTAGACCCTCAACCTGTAAACCCTAAACCGTAAACCCTAAACCCCTAAGGTTTTCAGGTTTTGGGTAAAGGAGTTAGTTGCAAAAAAACAACTTCAAGGGTAGGAGCTTGTTCAGCTAAGGATAAACTAACTCGCATTCGTTTGTGCAGACCATGGCGGAGGTGGAGGGGCGGAGGCGGGAGGGGAGGGGAGAGAAGCAAACAAACCCGGAAAACTCTGGGTCGACGAGTTTGTCTCGGAGGACAAAAGCAACCTCAGACCATGTGGGTTTATTTCGGCAGCGAGAAACAAACTCTGGCTGGGACACTTTGGTGGGGGGGGAGGCTGGACACAAACTAAGTCTGCAACTCTGGCTCGACGGGTTTGTTTCGGCAGTCAAAAACAAACTGTGACCGCACGAGCTTGTTTCGGAGGCCGAAAACAAACTCCCACCAGAGGAGTTTGTTTCGGCTGCGGAAAACAAACTCCGGCTGGGAAGGCTTGGCGGGGTCGGAAACAAACTAACGCTGAAACTCTGGCTCGACGGTCTTAGTTTCGGTCACCGGTCAGCGGGGGGAGGGGAGTTTGTTTTCCTTTCGAAAAACAAACTCTGAGGGGGAGGGAGGGAGGGGGTTTGTTTCGGAGGCCCAAAACAAGCTATGGCCGGGCGAGCTTGTTGCGGAGGCCGCAAAACCAAACTCCGGCCAGTTGATTTTGTTGAAAGGAGAGAAGAGGGGTTTGTTTCTCCCGCAAACTCCAGGAACACAAACCCTGCATGGGGGAAGGGGGGAGGCGGGGAAAGTTTGGTTTTTGCTACGAAAAACAAACTACGGGTGGAGGAGGGGAGTTTGTGTTTCCTACAGAAAACAAACTCACTCTGGCAGAGGGGATTTGTTTCTCCTACACAAAACAAACTCGGAAGGGGAGGGGGGGAGTTTGTGTTTCCTAAAAAACCAAATGCTGGGAAGGCTTTTCCTACAAAAGAACTCTGGAGGAGCGGGGAAGTTTGTTTCTCCTGCAGAAACAAACTTTGCCGGGGGTGTGTTTCTCCTGCGAAACCTTGAGAAGCGGCCTGAAGGGGCTTGAGAAGGGCGGGCTTTTCTCAACGGAGCTTGAGAATCTCGCAGAGGCTTCAAGCTTCTTGTCGAGCTCTCTCGGAAGCCTCGTTGAGAAGCGTTTCTTCTAAAACGAAGAAATGAAACTGAAGCGTCTTTTATTGACATGCAAGAAGGAGAGGCCACGCGAATTCGTTTTGGGGGTAGCTAAAAGAGACAAGACAAAGTCAAAGTATAAGCAAGACAGGGAAACCGCACGAATTCGCTTTACGTGGGTTTAAATTCCAAGAAAAAACGAGATATGACTGACCATTTCGACAACTCCTTCGTCTAAGCGCTTCAAGCGTCTCCTCAAGTCTCGACAAGCAAGATTGACAAGCCACACGAATTCGCTGATTCGGTTTAGGACTCAAATCCGCGGACACATTGGCAGCGCACCAGTGACAGAGTTGCATAGACGTTGGAACCGGCTTGCAACTGCAACAATCGAGACTTCAATCAAAGCAGGTCAGGCTCGAGTCAGGAGCTTAGGGTCGGTCGAAGTAGTGGTGCTACAGAGTTAGTTCCTCCTCCCGGAAACAAACCCACCGCTGTGGAGTTAGGATCGTGCTCCGCAACTTGACGAAGTTAGTTTCTCCTACCGGAAACAAACCTGATGCTACAGGGTTATGTTTGTCCCGCGGAAATAAGCACACTCCTGTGGAGTTAGTTTCTCGCTCCGAAACTAACCTTTCATGATGGGGTTAGTTTGTCCTACCGGACACAAACCCGGTGTTGCGGAGTTAATTTCTCGCTCGGAAACAAACTCTGCTACGGAAAGTTAGTTTCTCCTCATTCTTAACAAACTTGGGTCGGTCGTGTGTTGAAGTCTTGGTATTTGGGATGTCGAAGTCTGTTGACCGTGGCGTCTTCGTAGCATGTAGATGACTGGCAAGCTGAACCCTAAAATCACTCTCTTTGGGCTTAGGGTTTAGGCTTCCCTGCAGCGCTGAGTGGCAGAAGCATGTTGCTGTGCAGGCCGGGTGCTGCCACACGTGTCAGATCGAAACAAAAACCGGCAATGTCGAAAATAGTAGAACATGGAATTCCTGGGCTTCGGCCTGAAGTCGAAACCCTTCAACCCTCAACTCCTCAACTCCTCAACTCCTCAACCCTAAACCCCAAATCCTAAACCCCCTAACATCCTAAAGAGAGGTTCCTCCAAGCCACGGTGTCGTCCAAGTAGGCCACCTTGAAGGTTTCCTGCATCAGAACCGCGTTGATCACCTTGGGCCGTAATAGGATTTCTTTGCGGTTTAGGATTTAGGGCTTTTTGGCAGATATCCTACTATGACTGAGAGGATGATGGGACTTAGTAACTAGGGTGATGATTAGGACAACTACATACTTACAACAACTTTTCAACCTCCATGAGGATACTTCTAACCTTAATTACTACCTATGGTCTCCATTGTAGTTCCTTTTTGGGGTTGCCCTTTTAGGATCCTGAATATAAAATTAGTTAAACCAAAAAAAAGAACCACAATTGAGTCCCATGCTCCTCCAAGCAGGGCTTCGGCGGATATCATTCTGTAGCTTAACAGCCCCTAAGCCCTAAACCGGACTATCAGGTGATCTTCTCTAGGGAGCCGTACTAACTAGAATAGAGTTTTTCAAGGGTTCTTTAAGATGGACTTATAAGGGATCTGGTAAAGGGCAGTTTAATATAGAAGCCAACCTACTTAAACTCAGAGTTCCGAGGTTCCATGCCGTGAATAGATCATTGTTTGTAGGAAGCCGGTATAGGATCAAGAGCTTTCGGGACAGTCTGGGGGCAGAGGGCTGAGGAGTTTTGAGATTTTGCGGTTTGGAAATTACCTTGGGATGCGTGGGAATTTCAAGTTGCAGTCTGTTCGAAGGGCTTGTGGAGTGCGGAGCTGTCAACAGGGTTTAGGGCCGCTCATGGAATCAAGGAAAAGACTATCGTCTCCTTATCATGTGTATCCTCTTCAAAACGATGTTTTATTCCGTCCGCCTCATCTTCTCTTGGCTCACTATCCTAACCCCTCTACCCCTACGCCCGGACCCCGACACTTCCCTAAACTTTGCCCAAAACCCGAACCTCTGTAGACTCCCCATGAATTCTGAACTTCACCTATCGAAGCACAGCGCTCCCTTCCGGACAGGTGGCACCAATCACTGCGAAGCCCATGGTGAGCTTGTGAAGCAGGCACATTAAGAGCCACCACTCACTGACCTCCGATGGGGGCCGAAAGGTCGCGACCCCGCACCCCTTATGCCGCGAACTTCCCTCAGCCCTAAATGCCCCTAAATCTAACTGTAGAAGCACCATTTTCTGCGGAAGCTCAACACTGGTTATGTGGTGGCTATGCTGAGGGAACTTACAACGTAGTAACAGCATAACCCATCAGGTAGCCCATCCTACTATCCCTACTTGCTAAGTCAGAGTTATGCTGTGGGGTTTGTGGGTTTAGGTTAGGTGTTTAGGGGGGCGGAGTCTGCCTCAGCACATTCTTGCCCCTAAACAGACAGATGATAGAGACATAATTGATAAAAACACAGCGGACTTTGGGGACGATGATAGAGGGAACCAACGATCTCAATATTAAACTTGTGCAGCGTCTTCACGATGGCTAGAGAAGGCATAGGCGCTAGATTTACAGGAATGACACGAGGGTATCTTTTGATCTAAATGAGTCTAAAGGCTCTAGAAGTAGGAAACGAGGAGGAGTGACAACCCCTAAACCCTTACGCTAGCGAAACCGAACATGCGAGAAAACCAGCTTGAACCCTGAATCCAAGAATCCTACAGCTAAACTACGTCTTCAGGCTGCGTTGCGGCAACTTGGGATCTCGGGCAAAGAGGACCCGAGATCCGCTTAAACCCAATTTAATGGGGATTGGGGTTTTTAAATCAAGGTTGAGGGCTTAGGGGCTTAGGGTGAGGGTTTGGGGATTCGGCTTAGAGGTTTGGGATCCAGGGTACTCTCAGTAGCTCCCAATTTAAACCATGCTAAACCCCAGCGACCTGCAATCCAATAGCCAAACCCACAGTAGTAAACCTCAGGACCCTTATTGCACCCCGTAACATCACAACTTCTTCATTTCCCATAACGCAGACAGTTCCATAGAGTTCCCTTATATAAGTACAATGGTGCAGGATACAAGATGTCCAAAGCCCGATGTCTTCAGAAGTATTATACCCTAAACCCTAAACGCTAAACCACGACTGACCATGTTTTTTTCCTCTGATGCTAGGACAGGCCTCCTCTACCAGGAGCCTGCATACCGGGGGCCAGTTGGCAAGCGTGAGCTCGAAGAGGGACCTCCCGGGAATCGGCTTTGTGGGTGTAGGGTCTACCCATAGGCTCCTTGGTAGTTCCTTTTGGGATTACCTTACAGGATTCTAAAGATGAACCACAAAAAGGAACTACTTAGGAGCCTTATGGGTTCGGTTTAGGGCTTCGGGTCCCGATCTACATTTTGGATGCAAGGCTTTCAGTTTGTTTTGGGGGGTGTGCGGCACCCGGCCTACAGGTTTGGTATGCTTTATTATTAAGGGTTTAGGGTTTAGGGTTTACATTCTGGGTTTAGGGTTTAGGGCTAAAGGTTTAGGGAAAAGTAGTACCAAGTAGTTGGGGCTGGAGTTTCCCTGATGTAATCCCAATTCTGGGTGCCTCATCAACTAGTGACACCGCTCCGTTGCAACAGCTCTTCTTGGCCTTGGCACTGGCGGCCATAGTAGAATTGTACTACCCATAGGCTCCTATAGTAGTTCCTTTTTGGTTCATATTTAGAATCCCATAAGGTAATCCCAAAAAGGAACTACTAAGGAGCCTACGGGTATGCACTGTACAGACTATACACTGCTGTGCGGTTTAAACTCCGGGATTTTTTTGGGCGGCTGAAGGGTTTACGGTGCTACGGGGCCGGATTCCGGCCCAGATTCCCACGTCTGTGTCCGTTGATGCTTTTCGGCATGGGCTTTGACTGAAAGAAGCCGGTCGTTAAAGACTGTCACCCCTAAACCCTGAACCCGAAACCCTGGACCCTTAGCCCGACTCTCTGCGAAAGGGGCGCAGCAAGGAGCGCGTGAAGGTCCCGAAGTACTCGTAGACACGGAGTTGAGCCTGGTCAGACATCTTAAGTAATTTAACTGCGTAGGTAGGGTTTTAGGCTTGACATATAGGCTCCCTAGTAGTTCCTTTTTGGGATTACCTTATGGGATTCTAACTCTGAGCCACAAACAGGAACTAATTACTCAGGAGCCTATGGGTGGGTCTACAGGTTTTGCGTCAAAGTCTAGGGGCTTGTTTGGCTCCCTGGTTCTTAGTAGGGAATGGGGGAATGGATCCCTATGACAGTCCCTTAAGGTCCCCTATAGTAGTCCCAACACGGTTTAAGGTTTAGGGTTTAGGGTTTAGGGGTTTAGGGTTTAGGGTTTAGGGTTTAGGGGTTGCAAAATAGCACCAGGTCGTCTGTGCCAACAGCGCAGCGTCCAATGGAACGATCCCTCGAACCCTTTTAAGTCCCAAAACCCTCCCGAATCCCTAAACACAAACCAGAAGCCTTCACTACATCTGGGAAGCCAGCGGAGCACCCCAAGAGAAAGAGCTACCGGTACTGTCACGGACGTGAATAAGGGACTAGCGTTTTGTTGGAGCCCAAGGCGCAGGACTTGGAGGGATATTAGGTTTAGCGCCTTCGCGGTAGGGGGATAGGGCTTCAGGGTTTAATGCTCGGTATTTAGCTGACAGATCTTTGTAGGAATGAGGATCTGAAGGCAGTAGAAGATGCCAAAGCTCCAACATCGGGAGGTCAGAATCATTCGAACATTGGGTTTTGGTGTACGAGTTCCGAATTCTTCCGATTTTTGTAGTGCACGTGTTCTCCGCGAATGATCAGGGCAGAAAGGCCTCCTGATTCGCGGCATTGGGATCAAAGTAGAAGCCGAACAGGATCTGTTGCACCTGTTGGGCTCTGCATTCACCCATAGGCTCCTTAGTGGTTCCTTTTTGGGAATACCTTATAGGATTCTAAATATGAACCACAAAAAGGAACTGCTTAGGAGCCTATGGGCAAGTCCATGTGAGGGTCTGGGGTATAAGGCTGCGAAGCCTCAGTTCGCGATTCCTTCTCTGCTGAAGAAATCGACTTCTCCCCTAAACCCCTCCTGCGAGCCTTCAGGCTCATCATACTCTCCGTGAGTGACTGAGGCACTAAAGCATATCTGCAACGCCAACCAGGGAACCCTAAACTCCAAACCCTAAACCCCAAACCCTAAACCCCAAACCCCAAACCCTACACCCTAAACCCTAAACCCCAAATTCGGGGGAACGGGGTCCCCCCAACACTCTGTCCAAGAAGACTAGGACACTCGGGCCTCTCAGGCCTTAGGACCCTCTAAACTCTCTTTTTTTGTTTTTATTAAGGAACCTGCAAACGCGTAGGGTTGTGGTGGCTTCAGTAGGGTTTAGGGGGGGTCTCGGAGGAGTCGGTTTGATTCTCCAGTGATGATGGACCCTAAACCCTAAACCCTAAAACCCCTAAAGCCTAAAACCCCTAAACCCCTAAACCCCTAAACCCCTAAAACCCCTAGCCCGTTTTAAGAGCATTGCGGCACCACCAGCGCGAAGAGAAGCTGGCAAATGAAGAGCAAAGCCATCGTCCAGCCAAGCCTGGGCATTACATCCGTAGCTTTAGGGTTTAGGGTTTAGGGGGTTGAGGGGTTCATTAGGGGTTTAAAGAGTTTAGGGGGGTTTAGGGTTTAGGACTTCAGGGTTTAGGGGCGCAGTTTTGGGGAACATATGGGGATCCTGTTGCTGATCGTTGAAACCTTACTTGAAGCCAGTCTAGTACCTGGTCCACCGAAAAGTCTCACCGAACACTGAACGGTACGCACCTGCATTTCGGCCTCAAAGCTGGCTTGCCCCTCGAAGTAGCAACATGCAACTGCTCATGGCCATGGTAATGCAGGAACCTGATTCTTATAACCCCAATAGTATTAGGATTCGTATTGAGAACCCAAACAAAGACCCAGGGTTTCTTAATCGGGTTTCTATAGTATGGGCAATCTAAGGAATTTAGGGTTCGCAACTATTCCCTCAAAAACTCCACCCCCTTTCAAGGCAGGCCACACCGTGACACTGCTGCGGATGGCGGTCGTCATCAAGAAAAGTGCGTCAAACTCCTGGATCCTGCCAAACATCTTCTGTCTTTTAGGGTGTTGGTTAGAACCCTTATGGAACACCCCTTAGCCTGACAGGAACCCATATAGTATAGAACACCAGACACGCCAAGCTCCAACAAACCCCCTGATTTTTTGTCACCTGCGAAAACCTCCCCAGAGCAACGCGCGGCAAATCTTGAAGCTCAAACCCCCAGACCTTAGCCACACACCTTACCGATAGGCTCCGCAGTTCTTCCTTGTTGGGGTCACCTTATACCACAAAGGAACTACTATGCAGCCTATGGGCAAGGCCCAAACCTTGAACCGCCAACCTTGAATCAGAAAGCCCCAGACCTTGAAACCTTCAACTTCAAATTCTCAAGCTCCAACCCTAGAACCGCTTGTTCAAGGGCACTCTGAACCCCAAACTCTGAAACCAAACCCTCAACCCTAAACGCTGAAGACCTAAAACCCTACAGCCCCAAACCCTGGACCCAAAAACGCAACTCAAGTTGTCCTGCGAACCAGTCGTAGCAGCCGCAGGAGACGGAAGAGACGCGCGAGGCGTAGAATCTGGCTATTGACCTCGAAGCTTTGGGGTTTAGGGATTCTCTGCATAGGGCTTTAGGATGTTGCGGGTCGCGGATTCAAGGATCTCCCTTTGAAGGCTCGATGAATCTAGGGTTGCTGTTTTCAGGGTTTGCGAATTTCAGGATTCTTGATCTAGGGGTTTAGGCTTTAGGTTTCGAGGTCTTCGGGAACTGGGGCTTCGGGTTTTACCGCTTGTTTCCTCAGGAAGGCCTATAGGCCTCACAGCCCTTTCTGTTCGGGTTTACGGTCTGCAGTTTAGTTTGGGGCCGAGGGCTTCTGGCTAGGGCTTTGAGGCTCGGGGTTTCGGTGGCGGAAAAAGGCCGGCATCCAAACAAAAAGCTGCACAGACCCGTGCCAGCCATGGCTTTCGGTTTGTAGTGTTTCCGGTTTAGGGATATAGGTCCTAGGTTTTATTTTTGTTTCAATGGGTTTCGGGTTTCACCTTTTCAGATGGAAAGCTTCCAGGACGGATTCCTTTTTCAACGGTCCCTGTGGGAATGGTCGTGCTTAGAAGAATACCAGATGATTAAGAAAACCCCATCACAAATGGTAAGGGCTTGAGGTTTAGGTTTAGTGCGTAGGGTAAAGCTTAGAAACCCTACTAGCCCGAAGGCATGTCATGGCCAAGACTCTACTCATAAAACCCTGCAGCGAACGACTCCAGTACAACTCCCGGCCGCCACTGCTTGCAAGAGAGTCGCAGGCAGATTCGTCACCAGTCTGGGCGGCTACTCCCGGGCTTTCGGATTTTTGGTCTTCGGATTTCGAGAGGTTCAGAAGTTTAGGGTTTAAAAAGGGTTAGGGCTTTGTTATTAGGGTTTAGGGTTCAGACGTTTAGGGCTTAGAGCTTCAGAGGCTTGGGGTTTAGGGCTCAGGGGCGTGTTTGAGGATCTTTAAAGGGGTCGCTGAGGTCTCTTTAGCTTTAACCAAGAAGACCCTTGATCCCGCAATGGCCTCTGAACCCCGACCCCAAACCCGGCTTGAGTTGCGAATCTAGGGTTTAGGGTTTAGGGTTTGAGTGTTTGTGCGGGCTTGACAAGCGAAGAGTACCCAGGAATTGTCCCTGCGACCGGCAAGGTCTGCTTTGGTCCTAAAACCTGAAACCTATTTTAAAAAACCCATGGGCCCTACAAATCCTAAACCGTCCAAAAGCCGTAGTGCTTTGATCTGCAAACTGGGCAGTTGCTTGATCAGCAAACTTTTTTTAAGATGCAGTGGCTGCTTGCTCGAAGCAGGGGCATGTACTCGATGAGCAAACTTAGGCCCTATGGCTACGCTTTAAGGATTAGGGTTTAGGGGTTTAGGGTTTAGGGATTAGGCTTTAGGCTTTAGGCTTTAGGGTTTAGGGCCTAATACTTGATGAGCAGACTTGGCGGGTTTAGGGTTCGCAGTTTCGGGCTTCAGGTTGAGGGCGAAGCCTTTGATCGGTACACTTCTCCCAGCAAAAGAGGGCAATATGACTTTACGACTGCTTACTCAGCACCCACCCCCACCCCCCCAAAGAGCCTTGAATACCCCATAGGTATGTTTTATGGTATATTCCTTCATTAAAGTGCTTTCGGAATCCCTGGGCCCTCCCCAAAAAGCAGGAGAAACGGCGACGACTAGGACTGCAGGAGGGTGCGTCCTACGATAGGCCGTGCTTTGCTGTGGATGCACGCTGCTCTTTCTTCAAGTCTCTGCAACAGCTCGAAGAAGAAGCAGTTCAACCTTGTCCCTTCGCATGCATCGGGGATTTCTTTAGACCCTAAACTTAACTTGAAACCCAAAACCCTAAACATCCCCAACCCTAAACCCTCAACCCGAAATCCAAAACCTGGCCAAAGAGCCCCCGAAGCTCTCAGTAGCCCACGAACAGGCTGGGCCTTCAGGCTTACCTGAACCTGCCAGCTAATCTAAACCCGGAGTTACAGAAAAGGAAGAGCAAGCCCTAAGCCCTGAAAGCTGCGAAAATCTTTAGCTCTCTAAACTCCATCAGAAATCTTCACAACCTTGAACTTCTGGGGAATCTCTATCAAAGCCCTATGCACCAAGGCCTGAGACTCCTATCGTGACCCTACAAAGCCCCAGCATCGAACTGATTTACAAGAACAGCGCTCTTCCGTAGACTTTCGCTGAGCACAAAACACTGGATCCTGAACCCTTAACCCTATAAACCCTATAAACCCTATAAGCCCCATAGACCCTACACCTTATAAGCCCTATTTTCTAGGGCCCTCAACCGATGATCGGAGCTTTCAGCTGGGTGTCTTCTCCAGCAGCCAGACACTAATCACCATGCCATCCAACCAGTTCCAGGCTTCCTGTCTTAGGGACTTTCTAGGGCTTTTAGGGACTTTCTAGGGCTTATACGGATTATGGGGTATTATAGGGTTTACAGGGTTTATGGGGTTTATAGGGATTATAGGGTCTATAGGGGTTAAAAGGGTTTATAGGGATTGTAGCGTTTATGGGGCTTGTAGGGCTTATAGGGTTTATAGGGTTTATAGGGTTTCTAGGCTTTATAGGTTTCCTAGGGCTTATAGCGTTCAGGGTTTATAGGGTTTGGGGTTTATCGGGTTTAGGGTTTGGGGTTTATAAGATTTAGGGTTTAGGCAGGGTTTTCTGGGCTTAGACTAAAGATGGGGGCTTGGGATCTAATTAGGGCATGATGTAGGGGCCTTCGTGGTTAGAATAAGGTTTTTTGGGGTATGCAACAATAATTATACTACGGAACCCCCCAAATAGTAGTATAGCCCCTAGATTATAGGGTTTGGGGCTGAAGTTCAAGCCGAGGAGTTGGAGCTCGGGATACGTGGCTAAGGCACGGCTGGGCTTAGGGCTCCGTCTTCGATTCTCGCGTCTTGTCGGTTTGAAGCTTTGGAGCACGTCGGCTTTCGATCGGCTAAAGGTTTCGGGTTTAAACCCATGCAACCCTGCAAGACGAATCCCGAGCGTTGCACCCTCACCGTCTGCCTCTCTCACAGACCCGTGAGCCAACAGTACACCCAAAACAGCCTTGCTGACTCTCGGAGTTTTCTTCTGCCCTATAAATGCAGTTATCAACTTCTTCGAGGGGGGGGGCTTAGGGCGATTGGGGATGTCAGGTTTGCTAGTTTGAGCTTTGTATCACCTCCGGCTTCGCCGACTCTAAATTCGAAAGGCTGGTTTATGGACAACATCATGAACATCGAGACCCTATACCCTAAACCCTAGACCAGCCTAGACCCTAAAACCGAAACCCTAAACCCTAGACCCTAAACCCTAGACCCTAAACCCTGGACCCTTGACCTCTCACTACCACAGGGGCTCCTTCCTCAAGCAGCCGTCCCTCGACTAACACCATGAACACTACTGTCGCCGACTCATGGGTTCAGGTTTCGGGCTTAAGGCTCGGGGCTGAGGGTCCAGCAGTGTATCATTTAAGGATTTCAGGGTGCAGGTGCCAGGGTTTCGCAGGGTCTCATTTAGGGCTTAGGGTTTAGGGCTTAGGGTTTAGCAGGGTATCATTTAGACGATCCCGATGATTTATGTCATGACCAGCAGGTGCAGTACCCATGACATGCCGAAGACCCTTTCCAAGATATCGAGCGGTACTGGCGGGCTGAAATCAGAACTCCAGGATGATTCTTCGCGCAAGAAATCGGAATTTAGGGTTTAGTGTGTTCGGAGCCGCTTCGACCTCCCTAAACCCTAAACCCTAGTACAGGTTCTTAAGCCCCTACTAGGCCCCTACTAGGCGCCAGAGGCCCGAAACCCTGGAAGCTAGACCCTAAGCCGCTCGTGAGATGCCTTGAAGAAGGAGGACCCCTCTGCAAACAAACGTAAAGCCACCTGTCCCAGAACAGTGACTAGAATGAGGTTTCAGGGTCGAGAGTGAGGCTTCAGGGTTTTAGGTTTTGGGGGGGTTTAGGGGCTTAAGGTTTAGGGGGTTTTGGGGTTAATGTTTCAGGGTTTAAGGTTTAGGGGGTTTTGGGTTTAAGGCTTCAGGGCTTGAGGTTTAGGGGGTTTTGGGGTTTAAGGTTTCAGGGCTTGAGGTTTAGGGGGTTTTGGGGTTTAGGTTTCAAGGTTCAAGGTTTACGCGGTTTGGGGTTTAAGGCTTCAGGGTTTAAGGTTTAGGGGGTTTTGGGGTTAAGGTTTCAGGGTTTAAGGTTTAGGGGGTTTTGGGTTTAAGGTTTCAGGGCTTGAGGTTTAGGGGGTTTTGGGTTTAGGGGGCTGATGGTTTAAGGTTGAGGGTTGTGAGGGATGAGGTTTTCGGGTTTCGGGTTGAAGTTTGGGCGTTGAAGCTGCGCGCCTGAATGAAGCAATGCTCTGGAGTATCACAGATTGGGCTCATTCGTCAGCATATTCTTGGGTAGCCCCGAGCATGATCTACACAATAAACTGTCGGACAGTGCATCCTCCATGAGAGTGATCATCAGATACCATCGCTGAATTCCTGGAAGTAAAATATCGAGACATTGATTCCATTGTTCGGGGGCTTGCTTGCTCTCCCACATACCTCTCATGCGACTTTGCTGTCCAGAACAACAGTACCGACTGATAATGCCGTTCCTAACAGTCCTGGTCCTACAAAACCCAGATCTTCAGAAGCACTGGAGTGGCCAAAACCGAAACTCTCATATAGCGCTCCTGAACCCCAAACCCCCAAAACCTACCTAAACCCTAAACCCTGAACTCTCAACCCGTTCTCTGGCACTGGGCCATTCGAAGGGAGCTCTTTGCAAAATCTTGCTCAGGATGAAAGCAGCTGAAGTGCGGCTTTTCGGGTTCCAGGTTTAGGGCTTTAGGCATCAGGCTTTTGTTGCTGTGGCCCTATACCAACTCTGGGATTTTCCGATCTGCCATCAGAATCTTTTGGCCTCTCCTTCTCGTAGGAGCGCCCTTAGAACCGTAATATACACACTATGCAAAACCAGAAACCCTAGACCCTACACCCCGACTACTCCCTTGGAGTTCTTGATACGAAAAACCGAAGATCTGTTCCTACGGTTGATGATATAAATCCTGCATCACCCATAATAAGGAATATATACCATAATTCCCATAGTTTAGGGTCCTTAATCCTAAACCCTAAACCCTAAACCCTAAACCCAGGATTTATATCATCAACCGTAGGAGCACGAAAGTTCACCACCTCCACGGTGAAGGTGATGCCGAAAGCCAGCTCCTCGAATCGAAGCTCTTACGCTTGCATACTGTACTTGGGCTTAGGGTTTATGGTTTAGGGTTTAGGGTTTGGAGTTTAGGGCTTAGGGGAGCTACTTGGAGGCCCAGGGACTTAGTAAGTGGGTTATAAGTAGAGTTATAAATACCCTAAGTGGAGTTACCCTAATTATAACCCTACTTATAACCGACGTACTAAGTCCCCTGGGCTTCCAAGTAGCGGCCTTGTACTGGTCAGGTGGTGAACCCTGCGTTGTGGAGACATACACAAAACCTCAAACCTTGAAGAATAAGCACCTTAATACTTAGAAGCGGAATTGTAATGAGACAGTATCGCTAATCATTGACGCTTGATGTGTAGGTTTGGCGGCGGGCATTTGGGATTATGATGATCTTGCAGCGACCACAGCTGATAGAGAGAAAAGCCACGGTAGTGATCATATCCTCAATTCAGAAGACTGTCACAGTTCATTAATTACTCGTACTCCTCCCACTAGCACAGGGGCATGAACACTGTCATCCAAACCGTAATCTGTGCAATGTACAACGGAACGGCAAGGGCATCATGCAAGGCCGAAGCAGCCGAGCGGCCAAGACTGTGAAGATGTCCTGAACTCCAAGCCATGTAGCTCGGCCGTTGGTACTGAGCTTCAGATCCTGTGGAGCTGTTGGCACTTGAGGGTTTTAAGTCCGGGCAGAGCTTGCTTTGAAGATGCAGCTGGGGTTCTACGAGTTTAGATGGTGTTCTTATAAAGGCTTTATGAGCTTTTTGCATGTTTATACCGCGGGACTGTAGGTCTTAACGTCTTGGGGCAAATGGTTTGAGACTCAAACAGCAGGCTTTAAGGGCTGGACGGTTGGGCTCGGACACGACGGGCTCAGGGTTTACCTGGACCCCAAAAGTATGCAGAGTAATAGCCTTTTTAGAGGTTTTGGGCCATTATTTCACCTACTTTTGGGGGGTTTAGGTAGGGTTATACCCGCAGCCCAACAAGATGAGCTGAATGCGAGGAGTACCGAGCCTATCCATAGGCTCCTTAGTAGTTCCTTTTTGTGGTTCATACTTAGAATTTTGAATCCTATAAGGTAATCCCAAGAAGGAACTACTAAGGAGCCTATGGGTACACTGTACATGCTTCAGACGACCAAGGCTTCTGGTGAGGTTGATGCAGCCGGACTATCACAACATAGGGGCCTTAACGATTCAAGCAGGGTTTTCGGGTACATACAGCAGCATAGCTGTCGTAAGAACCCCTGAGGAATAGGATCGCCTCCTCCGGCCCCTGGTTTCTCACCACTTTCCGGAAGGGCTACTTGACGCTCCGCCGCAGAGTATAATAACCCTAAACCCTTATAAGCCACATGGAAGCGGACAAAACGGAAGGACATAAAAAGCCAACCTGGGAAAATCCTCCCAACCCCGAAGCCTCAAAGGTCCTACGTGTCCCAAAGGCCTTCCTCTTTGCCTGACAAGGGTGCGGAAACCTTGAGCCCGAAACCCTTCACCGCATTCCGAAACCTTGAGCCCGAAGCCCTAAACCGGTTTCTGAAACATTGGCCCCTAAACCTTAAACCGGGTACTGGAGCACCCCTAAGCCCTAAACCAAACTTAAAGACCCCTGCGCGTAAACTCGCTGACCAAAGAGCAGACCAGACGAAGAGCAGGAATCTCTTTCTCTGCGTAAGGCTTCAGCATTTAGGATTCAGGTTTAGGGTTTGGGGGTTAGGGCCTTGAGGCTTAAGGCCCCGTATTGGGCCGAACATGAACGAACCCTTCGACAGGGCTCCTAGTCGCCTGAGTTCCCCGGCCAAAGGGGTTTTAAGGCTTAGGCTTTAGGGCTCAGCTTGCAAAGTTCGACAGGTCAAAGGATACTAGCCAGCTACGAAGACACTCCACACCGTACTCGTCAAGAGGCGTCGGCAAGCTCAAATCCTCGATATTGCGCCTGTTGCAGGCTTCGCTTTTGCATGTCTTTCGGAGCATGTTATGTTGGCTTGCCTGTTCAGGACTTGTGTTATCGCTTTATTTGCTGAGGGCTTGGTGTTTGGGGATTGCGGCTGAGGCCGGCATGGCGGCATCGAGGGTATGCGGTTTGGAGCTTAATTAAGAGGCCATGTAACTTAGTACTTGGAGTTCTTCTGAGTTAGGGTAACTCTACTCATAATTCCTCATAACCCCAATCGATGTACTTAAAATCTTACTTACTAGGTCCTATGGTCCTCCGAGTAGCTCTAGGCTTTTGGAGTGAGGACCTACACGGTGCGTAGGACTTCATCCTGGACTTATTCTGGGTTTTCGGGCGTCGAAGACGCAGAAACAAGTAACCTTTTAGGGTTTGGGGTTTAGGTTAACCCAAAACCCAAAACCGTCTTGTGAAGAGCAGTAGGGTTCAGGTTTGTTGTTGCTCTGCTGATGTTGCTCTCCGGCCACGAGATAAGGACCGAGGTCTCTGCGTCACTAAGGTCTGAGATTTAGGGTTGAGGGTTTAGGACTTAGGGTTTAGGGATTTTCGTCTTGGTCTACACGGCCTCTCAGAAACATTCGGGCTTGCATAACCACTACTGTACTCAGCCCCCGGAACGGTTGCTCCATTGAAGGATGACAAAGCTGATGCTGTTTTGAACAACATTGACCAACGACAGTTTGGGCTATGAGGTTCAAAGGGTGGCGGATGTAGACCGAGTAATACAGAGTGCAGATGTTGAGTTTGGCTTTCTTGGGGTTGGAGGGTGAAGGGATGGTTCGGGTCCGCTTCCTCCGAATTTCAATAGACCCGCTACGCTGAATCCTAAACTTGGACATATTGCCACCCTGAACCCTTAATAGTGGAAGGACATACTGGAGCATTTTGGGTATATTAATATTGGTTACACCAATGTCTGCAACAGGCAACGAGCCCCCAGACTTGTTCATTCTCTTTAAGATTTGTATGTTGGCCGTATATACACATATATATATATATGCACATGTATATATATATATGTATGTATGTATATATATACACACACACATACATGTACATATATTTTCTAACAGCAAGGCCGGTAACGTTAGTTCACTTTTATCGCGGCAGCAGAAACCTAAAGCCCTGAATCCCTATCCCGGAAACCGTAAACCTTTAAGCCGTGACCCCTAAACCCTGAAGCCATCAACACTAAATAACCCCCCCCCCCCCTACACCCTACACCCTAAACCCTAAACCCTACATCCTAAACCCCCCTACACCCTAAACCCTAAACCCTACATCCTAAACCCCCCTACACCCTAAACCCTAAACCTTACATCCTAAACCCCCCTACTAAACCCTAAACCCTACATCCTAAACCCCCCTACTAAACCCTACATCCTAAACCCGCCTACACCCTAAATCCTGAGCCCTGGAAGCTCCGCCTCCACAGCGAAGACCAAGGCATTACCTTTTCAGGCTTGAGCTCGGGGTGTAGAGGGGTTCTAGGATTCAGGGTTTAGGG
>CAJNJA010086130.1:0-20087 GCA_905231915.1 Symbiodinium necroappetens
AAGACAAACTCAGCTGCTCGGCCTACCGCTTGAGCAGCAGCCGGGCACAGTCTGCATTTGGTGCAAAAATCAGCGAAGTACGGTCGACAACCTCCTGGACTGCACCAGCCTGCAGAAATTACTTTAGGATATGTATTTTGGCCATGCACGGCGATGCGAGTATGTTACAACAACGGCCTGCTTCGTCCGATGTCGCCGTGGCGAATTCCAACCTCGCAGTGACTGCCAAGTATCGACACTCAGACACTCAGGCTGTTCATTGAGCTACATATGCGATGATTCCAGTAGCACTTGTACGCTGTGGTATCATAGACACGACGCAGGATGTTGTGTTTCCCGCTGCATTCCTGGATCCCGCCCAAACCGCCGGAGAACTTGACATGAGAGGGTTACAAGATCATTGAGCTTGTTGAGGGTGCACTGCGCGCCGTCTGCAATCCGAGTTTAGATCAGGACCCTACACCAGGCGTTCAAAAGTTCCAAGTGTGTTCGCGTGACAGTACATGGCAAGGGAGCGAGGTCAAAACACTCTGCAATAACTGTTGCAAGGGAGCAGTTGAGCCGTCTCCGCAGGCCGAGACCCTGACTCCCAGCGTGGCCATCTTCAATCGCAATGCATGTCCAAAGAATTCCAAACCCAACATGCCGAGACGGTGTGCAGCATGTGTGCTTGCGCTTCGTGATTGCGCCTTGGATCTGAGTTGCGAGATTCAGGAAGGCATTTCAACCCCCAAGAGACTTCGGATGTCTCGAGCCGAATTCTGTGGTCAAGCGGCTTTTCATATGAAGTCTGAAAGTGGGCATGGCGACAACACGGAAAGTACAGCCTGAAGAAGGTCACCTGCAGTGAATAGGTTGAACACCTGCCCCCCTATCTGTTGCATCTTCTGTGACCCACAACTTGCAATGGCCCCCGGGCCTCATGCTCTGCTCTTTGGCGCAGTTCCTGCCGTGTGAACTCCTCCAGTGACCTGATGCCAATGTTGCTCGCAGCTATTAAAATCTCTTCCACAACGTGGCAATCAACGCAACACAACATGATGTCGAAACGCTTCATGGCCGAACCTCTACACCAACTCTTGCTCCGTGCCGTTTCTTGGCACGAGACCCCACACATTATGCTCTATGGGTTCTCGCTGCGACATGGCATGGTTAGCTGCATCGGCTTCACAATCGGGTCGCGGCATACTCTGGCCGATGGTAGTCCGAAAAGTCTACCAGCTGCGACGCCGCCGCGCTCCGATGCCCAAAAACGCACGAACGACTGTTCCTATACGGTCCTATCATGCTTTGTCGCGACGGTTAAATTGATGCCTGTTTTGGACGGGACTCACGGGACTTCGAAACGACAGCTCGTTGCAGCGCAGGTGCTGCCGTTGGCTTCGATGCTCGTCCCGCTGTCGTTGGATCCGCGACTCAACTGCCTGCACGCAGTTTCGGGCCATGCAGGGAATAGCATCACTGACATGCCCTGATCACAGTTCGGACGCTGCAGTGCGGGATTTGGCCTCGAGTTCCTCTTCGCCTTAGAAGTGACCATGAGCTGTCACTCCAAACCTGAACCTGCCTTTGCCACGAAATCTGTCAACCTGGAACTCGCGTGCCAAGTTCGTGAACAGCGCCTCACTGATGACCGTAATGCCGTATATGTCAAAAGCGATGCAGAAACCGCCCAGCGTTGCTACAATGCACGGAAGAGCAGAGGAATCTGGGAATGCGGCGCTCGATCCGCCGCTCCTGGCGAAGCACCATGGCAGACGCAGAGACAAACTCGTCCCAGTGGGGACACAAAAAAAGGAGACGGGCGGCATCTGGCGGCGTCCGGCCTCGCGCTGCGTTCGCACCGCGTTCGCCGCCGTCTTCACCTGCAAACCGGAGGTTTTGAAGATGGCTGCGCAGCGGCGCAGACGGTAGCAGTCGCCAGCCATGAAGCCCTCAACAAAAACCGTCGGAGCATCGCTCGCAGCTCCTTCGTTTCCGAAACCAAGAACCCACGCATGAATGTGACCATACACACAAAGGAATCATGTTCCAAAGGCTCTTGCGGGCCATTTACATCAACAGGTTTGAATCAAACCTGTTGAATTGAAAATGCCGCACTTATACAAGTCGTGTCCTCGCCCGTGTCATCTGTGCAAGCAAGACTGTGACATAACCCAAGGACTAACGACTGATTTCGGATGCAGGCACAAAGCGCATGGCACCCATCAGATTGGCTGCCTCAGCCCTCAAGCGGGCACCTCGCGCTGCATGTCGAAGAAGCCAATGGCTGCATCGTCGCATGGCGCACAGGCTTGTGTGCCACCGCTAAGTTGTTGCACTACATCTCAGAAACGCTTTTGGGCGCACCGGGGAGACCTATGCTTACTTGTATCGCTTGTTGGCTCTCAAATTTAAAAACGGCTAGTCTGAAGCTCAGATCGGAAGCATGCTGTGGCTGTAGCTGTTGTTGGCTCATGACTTCTTCCAGTTTTTTGCTTTTTCTTTTGACGGTGACTTCTATCTCCATGCTGCTCGCGAGGGTTGCGAAGAGCTGGTGCAGTCATGACATCTTTTCCAGTTTTTCCGCCTGCAATCGCACACTCGAGACTTAGTGTTGCCGCCATTCGTTTCGAGGTTCCGGGATCAACGTGCTCAGCAGTCACTGCAAAAGCACCTACACCTTCCCAGACATCAGATGTCTCCATTCTACCACTAGAACGAGTCAGAGCTTGGCCTACGAAGATCTGGAGACAGACATCATTACAAGACTTTTAGTTGAGCCGTCGATGCAGGCATGAACTACATGTTCTTGCCAGCAATGTTGTCAAACCTCCACGGACGTGTGTAACAACAAGTGCCGTTTCTGAACAGCTGTTCTTTTACGAACAGTGTTTCCAACCCGTCGATGAGTGAGACTGAGACATACTGAGACACATAAGGAAAGGATCAGCTGTTTATCTGCAAATTCCTGGTCTGAGCGTAGCGGTCAAAGAGAACCTACTTTCATGAAAACGAAAACGTGGCCCGGTGCGAATCTCAGGAACAGCTGCGAGCTTTGAACTCGGTCGTAGATATTTAACTGACCACCCGTGCCTACACAAATCCTGTCAGATCACGGTCCAATCAAATCAACAAGACTATAACCCTTGCGACGCTGCTGCGGCGGGGTTTTTTGTTCTCATCGGATTTTCGCTATGCCTCATTGTGAAGGATAGGCAAAGGATGTGTCAAGCAAAACAGCCGAAGGTAATGATATGTCTGCCCAAAATCTAGCGTTCGAAATTCTCATCACCTTGCCTCGGGGGCATCTTGCCGCGATGTGCTACTTGCATGTGCAGCGAAACTACATCTCGGCTGCCACGAAAATTTCTGAAGCGGGTACACACTTATAGACTTATAGCACCCAAACAGTGAGGTGTCCGAATGGGCCCTTTCCGAGCACCGGAAAAATCGGCCACTGGTCGCACGCAGGCCTAGGACTAGGAGCCTTGCCCTGGCTTTAGGGACGGCTCCCTCCCAAGGACCACGCGAGCCTCACTTCTTGTAGGCGCTCTTGTATGCCAAGGGGACGCCGTAGTTGCTAAGCCTACATGCAGGCAATGCAGGCAAAGCCGCATGTTCGCTCATCAAGGGCTTGCCATGGCTTGACACTTGCGACACCAAGGACTCGTGGTCAAGCACATATGTAAACAGTAATTCCAGCGGCACGTCAACCGAAGACTTGCATGCGCAGGTCCAGCTTAGCTTGCATAGCATTTCTCCGAACTCCCTATGACCACCTGGAAGAAACACACCCTGTCACGCCCGAGAGAGACAATCCTGCGAAAGAAGCTGGGGTTCAAGCTTCAGCTCAACATCATCAGCCAAGACCGCCTGGATCAGGACCCTGCTTGGCTGACATCCGGTGATGTGTGGCCGACTAATTAACTAACCATGGTTCGGGATGCCTTCTACACTTTGTAAGCATAGTCGAGGATAACGAGGTGCGTTCAATGCATTGAAGCATGCCTGCATTCACCCCTGGAGAACTAAGGCATACTGAGGTCATAGCATTGTGGTGAATTTCGCCGATGTCATCCAAATCTTCAAGCCTCTGCCGCAGTCAAACTCTGCATGCCAGGGCAGTCGGCAGATGTGGCCACTTCCATCATGCAGCTGCCAAGTGCACGCAATGACCTAAGGCTCTGGCATGTGAAGCAGCTTCCTGGTCTGGCTTTTGGAGCGCTCTCTTTGGTGGGCGTGGTATGCGTGTGGGTAAGGCTTGCAGGATGCCAAAATCGCACCATTCAAGACGTAATGCAGCCATGGGCACAGCAGTTCGTAGCTTTGCTCGTGATTCAAAGTCGCCTTGTCGCACAGGCTCTCGATCACACTCCATGAGCCATGAGCTTCTCCGCTGCCTCCACTTGCACCCTCAAAACTTGCTCGGACTTGCTTGGCTCCATTCCTGCCAAGAATTACATTCCAACAACTAACCATGTTACAGAAGTGCTGCAGAGATGGTTGCAGCGCCCGAAGAACTCCAATGTGCCAGGTAGAGTATTAACGCACCGCGCCGAAGCGGCTTTTGACAAGGAAAGTGAATTTCTATGGCTCAACAATGGCAAGTGGTTCCTGCCTGCACCTTCGAAGGCAGATACTGCAGCATGGAAGTTCTCAGGCAGAGTTGTGGCCTGGTGCAGTCAGGCCACGAACTGTCACTGTCGAAGCTCAATTGTCAGTTTTAGTCGTTTAAGCATGTTTAAGTTCTGTATGCCTTACAGGCTCTAGGACTCCAGGAGCTGCAGCCGACTATGCATTCGGGAAACCTGGCCGGAACTGCAAAGGACAACCCGCAACGGAGATCATTTTCGATACTGGGCAGCGCTGTACAACCTGTCAAAGGCTGAGGCCACCAAGCCCGCCATGTGGGGCCGTGCAGTCCGGTATGGTTGGGTGTCACCACGAAGCAAGCTCGCGTCTTGACCACGACCTCTCCAACGCTTCACTTCAACCTGCTGACCCACTCGCTGCCAGCAGAGCGAGGTCCTTCCCGTTCTGCTGCATCTTGGGCCGTCCGTGCACATGACAACAGAAGCAGCGATAGACCTCTGCAGGTACTCTTCCGCAGCCGACATTGTCAACACATCTGTGTCAACTGAGCCCGACGAGGCGACCGCCACGATCAAGTAGCACCGGCGAACTCGGCATCGGCGTCTGCGTTGCCCGTTGTGGGATTGCCAGACTCCAGCCCTTGCAGCCACTCCTCAGCTCCAGCGGACTTCAACTCGCTTCCACCCTGTCCCACTGTTGTCAAACATGACAGGGGTAGAGCTGGTGCAAGCGACACAAGATGCTTCATAGAATCTGGCGGTGGGCGCATGTAACGTACCCAGCTTCATCGTTTTGACGGACCGATCAGTAGCAGCTGTTGCAGTCACTGCGCCTGCAATGATGGCAGTTGGCATGATGATGATGCTGGTGGTGGTGGTGATGATGAGTATGAGGAGGACAATGGTGATGATGGTGTTAGTCGTAGTCGTATCTAGTTGTGGTTTGTAGGAGCGGTGGTGCGGAGGAGCAGCAGCGGCTGTAGTAGCAATGGTAGGTGGAAACCAGACGGGAGCAGCAAAACCTCCTTGAGTTAAGCCTTCTCTTTGGCAGTTGCTTGGCCCGGTCATGCATCAGAGAATGCATAGCCGAGATGCGAGGGCCCCACGCTTGGACAGGAAGCGATTGTACTCTCGGCAATGTGGGTCGATGATGCAGGAGGGGCATCCGTGCTGACACGGGCAGTCCTCTACCTTGGAATGCCGCCAGGCAGCTTTCAGAAGTGATGCGCGCAGTAAGACTGTTGCGCTGTTGCGCGTCACGTAACCGGATAACGATGAACCGATCTTTCCAAACCGCCTCCCAGTGCTCTCGTGCGAAACGATCCCCATCGACTCGGCCAAGCGACCAGGCGCCGTGCCTCTCGGAGCATCGCGAAGCCGTGGCAGAAGGCCGCATCACACAGGCCAAGGCCCTGTGCTCCAAGACGCCCGGCTACGCTCACACCACTCAACTCAAAGGCTCGCCATTTCTAAGTCTACCTGACAGAAAATAAGATGTGGGGTCGGTCGATTTTTCCGTCCATGGAACTGAATGAAGTCTACAGAGTGCTCGGGCCTCATCCTTGGCATCGAAGATCATGAGGCGCGGGTGGTCCTGGAGTCTTCCAAGGTTTTTGGACTGAATCAAGCTGCAGTGGTACTGGCAGGAAAGCATAGCCAGACTGTTGCACAGGGACGTGCGTTGATTGCAAGCAAGCTTCCATTGGAGGCGTCTCGTGCTCATCCACACAAGCGGCATCAAGATCTCGCCGATCCGCCAAGACGAAAAGCGGAATTACATGAAGCAGTGCATGCATGGCAGCATGTGCCCCAGCCCACCCACAGCCCCATTGCCACTGCTCTCCGGACTGCGCCGATTCGCTCGAAGCTTCAGCCTCTCTTTTCAAAGCGGCAGGCCGGCGAGCGATGCCCACGGGATCTTCGAACCACAAGCCGCGCGTACAATAACCCCAGCTCGGCAGACTTAGCTCAACTTCAGGATCTTGCTGCACGTCTTGTGATTTCCAGAATCTCTTGAAGCTCTTCACCCGGCTCTCCATTTCCACTCTACCCAGGAAAAGCTTCGCCGGGCCAGAGGTTGCGTGTTTCTCGCGTGTGTGAATCCGGATCTCGGTATGATCAAAGGCCCGGGTGTAATAGGCCAAAGGTGTCTCACATTTCTTCACCGTCGCACGGCGACGTTTCAGATCAAGATTCGTGACAAAGTACTCGGAACCGCGGTAACCTGTCAGCGACGACGCAAAACGACCCGGCTACAAGGGCAGAGATGTGCAGCCGCATTGAGCCCTGGCGCGATAGACTGCGCCCGGATGCAGCGAGTAGAAGGCCTTCAAAAAACTCAATAAATCAGGCCAGTGGTGTGTCGTGGAAGACTGAGAAAGCCCAATTTAAGGCCTTAGAGATATCGATCTCGTCCAGCTTGCGGAAAGCTGTCACTGTGCCGGCCGCCAGCGAGCTTCGACTGCATTCCAACGATCACTCTAAGCAAAAATGCTCTTCATCACGCGCGGGCGTATAACGACAGAGGAGCGCCTTTGTTCCTGCAGGAAGCCGCCTTCTTCGTGGACCGGTGCCTGCACACACACTCTTGCACAACATGCGAATTGTGCACTAAGCAACTCGGTCAGAAATCTGCTGGACAGCCAACCGCATCTTGCAAGCAGGATATCGGCAGACATGCTGGCTTGCTGCCCGCATCGCTCACAAGCCGTAACGAGCACGATTGATCCGCACGTTGAGCTGGAGCCTCCTGCGATGCCACTTCTTCCACCACCTCGAAGTGGTCCTGTCCGCAGAATTCCGGTGCTCAGCAAGAGCCAGAGCTGGCAGATGCATCCTCCACGGCACGGATGGAAACGGCTCTGTGGGGTCCTGCCGCAATCAACTTCAACAGACCTAATGAGGACCTAATGTTCATGCTGGCGACATGGCATGTACCGACTGTGCCATCCTCCAGGACGTGTGGCCCAGCGGCGGGTTGGAACCAGGGCAAGACCACTGTCCTGCATCATCCATGGACACATACCGCGAGTTCCGGAGTCCTTCATGGCGGCAAGGAGGTGCAAGAAGCCGCCGTTCTCAAGCGGATATACAGCACCGAAAACAGCGCAAGTTGCTACCAATTACTGAATCACTATAGTGTAGCTCCCAGCTTTAATCGACCCATCAGCTTTGCAGGAAGGCTTCCCGAAGTTCGGGGCGGTTTTCGGTTTCACCGATGGGCAGATGATGCAGTCCCGGCCTCGCGCTGCTCTTCCAAATCTCCATCGGCAATACACTTCCTCAACTGGAATATGGGACGGTGGGATTCAACAAGCCTGGCATTTTATGGCATTTTCGAACCCCCGGACCCGCCATGATGGTGACATGTCACGACGGAGCCGCCATGGCATGAATATGGTGATGGACGAGTTGCCGCACTGCCGTTTGCCAGGCTGAATTCTCGTCGCCCTCGTGCCAGAACCTGCTAAAACCGGCTCCGGCTCAGAGCGTGCAGGGTCGTGTCCAGTCGTGTCGTTGCAGCTAACCATGGCAACAAGTCCGTGAACAGCGATCAGAGTCAACTACTGTGTTTACGGAGGTCTCCCAACTGCCGCTGACATTGATTGCCAGAGCCTGGAGCCTCTTACAGCCTGTTTCTCGCACATATACCCATCAACATCATCTCCTCCAATACTTGACCTTCAAAGCTCTTCTGCAAAAGCGTGCGGCCTGGCATCCTCGGCCTTGATCTTTCGCTCAGAAGCTATGCACGGCAAGTGGCCGCGAAGCACCTTAGGTCGCTGACATTGGGGTCGTCTCTGCGAATGGGGATTGGAAAGCCGGGCACCTTTTCAGTAGACACAAGTCACAAGGAGGCCTTGTCGAACTCAGTGAATCAGCCAACAAGGATAGCCAAGGAGCAGCTGGATTGCTGGGTGCAACGGCCACAGACTCGGGGCGTCGTGCCTCATGAGAAGCAAGTTTGAGGCACGTGCTTCCTCGGGTGAAACAGTGTTGCCGAGGGTTCGAGCTTGCATAGGGGATGCTGCTGTGAGCCATGCAGCAAAACCCAAGTCGGATCTGCGATCTGCTGACCGGTATGCTTCATTCCTCCTTTGAGAGATATGTGCTGTACTGTAGGACTTTGGCTGGCCTACTCAACTCCTCGCGACACTGAAATGCCACCATGGAGCCAAAAGCTCCCGCGGTCGGTTCATGAAGTGCTGGTCGACGGGGTCTTCAAAGCCAACCTGGCTTTCAAGAGAACGACGACACTACGAAGGTACCGGGGCAGATGCGGCCAAAACGCAAAGAATGAGATCCCCGGATGCCCTGCTCTCCCGGCCCGGCCAAATTGCTGACCTCTGAGGCAGCTCACGGAAGGTCGAAATATGTCATCAGCGACAAACTCACAAGGCTTCCGTTCAGCACAGCTGCGGAGAGATGCCACGCTGCCCGGAAATCCCAAAGAGATGGTGCAGTCCAAACCTTAGTGCCCGGTATCGAATTTGGGATTCCTCGGCGATGGTATACGGGTAGAAGACTCGAAAAGCACAGCAGAGCTTCGGCCGATGTCGATGCCAAGCTCGAGTGCGTTTGTACAGGCAACTCCAAGGACCTCAGTGAAAGAAGCGGTGCACGCCAAAGTCTGTGCCCAACCCGCGCAGGCCCAGATCTTCCCGTCCCTCTGCTACTTCAGTTCCTTCTCTCTAGACTCTCGACCCCTTCTGCTGCTGGCCCAAACGAGACAACGTGAGAAAGCTAACTGAACCGCACATTGGGACGTGCCTGGCGCGAGAAGATGTCTCGCTCCAACCTTTGCAGAAGGAGTGAAGCGAGCAAACACACCAGGAAAACGACTGGAACCATCCAGTTGCAGGCTGAAGAACTGGCGCCGCAGATGGGCAGGGTAGCCTTGAGTGAATCGCAAGCCGCTGAAAGCACAAACCAAGCTACCAA
The DNA here is from genome assembly GCA_905231915.1 of Symbiodinium necroappetens. Lineage (NCBI taxonomy): Eukaryota > Dinophyceae > Suessiales > Symbiodiniaceae > Symbiodinium > Symbiodinium necroappetens. The sequence continues at coordinate 9,516 of CAJNJA010086130.1, forward strand.
CAGGGCCAGCTGAATGTCGGGCAATGCTTTCATGCTATCTCGGCTATTACGAAACAGAGCAAGAGAGATACGAAACAGAGAAGGATAGCAGATAGCCTCTCGGGAAGTATCTTTAGAGCAGACCAGCTGCCAGCGCGGTAGGAGACGACACGGGAACTCAGCTGAGGAGCCTCCCGTCTGCTGCGCGCGAACGATTAGACTAGACATACGATCCACATGTCAAACTAATGATCTCACACGCCATCCAATTCAGCAAACGCAGGATGGCTCTGCCGACTGCTGAACATTCAAGCAGCTGTGTTCGAGACCTTGACACGAACTAGGTGGAATGTTGAAGAAATCCTGCCTCACTTGCATTCAGGGCATCTTTGACATCCTGGAGAACGATTTCTACAAGACTCCTGGCCGGCAGCAGGTCGCGACTCGGAGAGATCAGCGATTCGGACGCCCAGTGCCGCTCCTCCATTTGCAGAAGGCCAAAACAGAAACGTCGCCTCAGCTATCGCTGGGCCGCTGTCACCATCAAGCCTCTGAAAGCAGGACACTCACTGAGCGTCCGACGAGAAACTAGCCACGCGAGCAAGCGTGTCACTTCTACAATAGGCGATGCCAGACTCTGGTTGTAGTTTCCCAACACCGTCTCCTGTCACGCATTGGCTGGTTGATCGCCACACATTGGTCTGGGTGAGATGTTGGCAGCACGTGCAGGAGTTTGAGCACTCTTTGCCCTCGAGATTGGAGCCACGATGACCTGTTTTGGACGAAGCTTGAGTCGGCAGTGGGACAAAAAACCAGGGCACGAGGAATCCGACATCTGCCGCACCACACGGGCTGCAGAGCGCAAAGCGAAACTTCGCAGCTTAGGGAGAGACCTTGCCAGCCTACGATGCGACGCCCCAACATCTGCTGTTTGGCTCTCGGCGAGGAAACCACTCAATCCCAAGCGTCATGTTACGACATCTTGCAACCAAAAGCCGATACTAGTAGCGCAGGGTGATTCGACCGCCAAGGTCAATGACTGCTGGTAGCATCGAGTCATGCTGCAATTGGGCTTGGAGCATCTGTCAGAATCAGAAGCTCGGTCCTCTCCGTCTCCAATCTGCACAGCGTCCAATGATGCCGTCGTCTGGCCATATTGGGGCAGAGAGCTTTAAGCATGCACGCACTCCGCAAGCCTCGGTGCGCATCCGCTTGGACGCTGGAGGTGAGGACTCCGCCTCCTTCACCGCAAAATAACAGACAAGCGGTACCATGCCGGACATCAGGTAAGCTTGACTTACCCAGTCGCGCAGCTGTCCTGGTGCTTGGCAACTGCAGGTCCTTGATCCAAAAAAGGTTTGGGGCACGTTTGGGCACTAACAGAGCATCTAACAGAATCAGAGTTGAACTCGAGCCTTTGACCAAGGATGCCGGATTCCATAGAACGTAGACCTTGGAGCAACTTCAGTCAGGGAAGCCGCGCATGATCCAGTGCATTGCATCCCTCACGGCATCCGACCTACTTACCTCATCGTTGCTTCAGCCTCTGGCTCCAGACACGAGCTTGGAATAGCTTCCAGTATTCTTGATGGACCCTTGTACTACACTTTCTGTACTTTACAGCACTACAGAGGTACTAATCGGCAAGGCGATGCACGACAGCGGCCAGAGTTCATCTCCCGATGGCGCAAAAGTCAAGCTGCATGACCACCGCTAGGCGATGCATCTCGTGCAACGACTGCCACATCGTTTCGGCCGGGGCCAAAGAGGCGCTGTGCATGCCTGCATCGTACTGTGACACTTTGACGACACGGCAAAGGCAGCTTGTTGACAAATGCTCGAGGGCGTTAAAAGGCCAGGGCACTCTCCTGGATTGGCCACCGTTGCAGAGCAAGCCACGAAACGCAGGGAGGCCTCGTCAACGAGACGACGGAGCCTGATCCAAGCGATGCGGAAATACGGAGCTTATGGAGTGGAAGCAACGAAAACCCACGTGGATAGCTCTCCATGCCCCGGCCTCCGAATGATGCTGCAAACATGAGCTCCGAAGGCTCCGCGATAGATGTGGACCTGCAAGCTTTGGGTCAGCATGGGGGGACTGGAGCCGTTCCCATGCAAAAGTCCTCGTCCAGCACGATGTAGCGGGCATTCTGCAGCAGCCGAGCGTACTCCACGTGCTGGGGAAGAACATGACTGTGCAGCATGTCCTCGGCCACGTTTATACACAACTGCCATCCCATGCGGCCCATGAACACTTCAATGTGCCGGAAAGAAGCCGGGTTGGTCAGCACGACCCGGGCCTCGCCTCGCAGAGCATCCTTTTTGAACATGATGCCTTCCCTTACAGCGCTGGAGAGCGATGCAAACTACCGTGCCACCGAGCAACGTCGAACGCGGTTTCGTTCAGCGCTGGGAGTATCACCATCCAGACAAGCTATCGTGAGCCTCCGGTTGTGCCAGTGTGCCAGTGTCTGACTTTCAATCAGCTCTCACGGTCCTTCTACATTCCTCGCCTCTCCGGTGCAACTCCACGCTGGGAAAGCCCTTGAGCCACGCTGCTCAAAGAGCGAAGCTGGTCCTCTCGGAAGCTGCTCCACGTGCGGTTTTGCCAGGGTGGACTGTAGATGTGTACTGTGCGGCAAAACACCGAGAAAAGCCTACCGGCGGCTGTTGCAAGGCTCTCATTGGGCCGTTACTTAGATTACGCCTGTTTAACCAGTTCGGATGCTCAGTGTGTGGACGAGTTGAACAAAGCAAGGTGCTAGGACTGCTAGGACATGGCCATTGAACAAAGCAGAATTAACGACAGGAATCCTGAATGTCAGTGCCCTAGAAGTAGTACAGCTAATACAACAAGGCATGATGCAGGCACATGTGGAGCTTGTGCTGTGGCGAGTCCTGTGCCAGAGCCTTGGTCGGAAAGATCAGGAAGGCTGTGGCGTTCTCCTCCCGAAGCAGGGCCTCAAAAATGGCCACCACGTAGACCAAAGATTTTCCGCTCCCGGTAGATGTGCTGATCACCACATCTTTGTTCTGGATCATGATGGCATCAATGGCATCTGCCTGATGGCTGTACAGCTTCAAGCCATCAGAGGCCGCATCTTGCAAGACTCCGCGCAGCACCTCCTTCAAAAGAGGGTGTAGCTGTGCCTTTGGGTAGGCGAAACTCGCGGCTCGCGATCCCAATTGTGCCACATGCACTGCCTGGCCCACATACCAAGGCTCCGCCTTGAGGCTCTCGAGAAGATTCATGCCGTCCAGCTGTGGCTTTGCGGTGCCTGCGGTGCCTGGGAGTCTGTCCACAGCAACGGCCGCGCGAGCAGGTGGTACGTTGTCGCCTCTGTGCAGAAAAAGGAGTTCCATCTTCAGATCTGGACTTTGCCCCGAACCTTGCAGTTGCGCCGCCCGGGGAAGGTTTTGGATTTCCTCGGATGCTGGCAAAGCTCGACGCCCGCTGGAACACTCAGCGAATGGGTGCTTTTGCCATTGCTGTTTGGCATCTCCCTCCCGGGGAGGCAGTTCGCAAAGTGGTAGCATTGATCCAGGGCCACAACCGCCATCCAAAACCTCCAGCAGCCTTCCAAAAGAACGGGCTCAGAAAGGCCTGTGGTTGGTATGCTGTATACTGTGGTACATGCACTCATCATGACCAGAAGCAACGAGCTTTCACTTCGAACTCACGAGTTTGATTCAACTGTTGGAAGCGCGTCATGTACCATGTACACTCATGTAGCAGTCACCAAGCCTGCGGCGGCACTGGAGCTCACAGCGGACAATGTCTGAGGGTCGAATGCGGCCTCGCTTCCCGCGCCTGCCTTCGGAAAGAGTCTAACAATAAGGACTGCTTGGGTTCCGCATAACAAGCTAAGGGCGCCTTTGTAGCGCACACACAGGAGAGGCTGCTCCTGCGCATGAGACTCCAAGCGTACTGCGCAGAAAATCGCTTTCCAAAACATAATCTCCATGGAACATCCATCAAAAATACGTGAGTCGCGACTTCAGAAGTCCCGAAGCAGGGGAACACAAAGCTTCGACACCACGATGTTCCCCATCCTTCTTCCGCAAGCACCGCAGCCCGCATGGGTCATCGTCAGCTGGATCCAACGACGATTGCCAGAACAGTTCGAAGCCTCGGATGGCACTCCTCTGCTGCATACACCACGAAGTTGACTGCATGCGCGGAAGATACACAACATGGCAAGGATGCTTGCGCAGGGCCATTGTGCAGGGAAACCACATGCCCGCATTGTAAACGGAAGCTCGGAACAATTTCGATTCCACGATCGGCAGTCGGGCATGCGAAGATGCTGAAGAAAGGACTGCGGCACTTGAGGCTGCTATCGGTCTGTGACAGAGTATGGAAAGACTCTTGGCAGAAGTAAAAAAAACCTCTGCTATGTGCTATCACCTGGCACCTAACAGGGTTCAATCAAGGCATGTGACATGGGAGAATGAATTGACCCAGCTGAGAGCGAAAGGCCCAAGCTTGTACAAATGGCCCAGTAGCTGTCCCTCGCAACATGGAGTAGCTGGCGGTAACGAGTCTCGATGTCATCTGCCAGTCCACGTTGGCAGTCCCCCACCTGGCATGCTGCACCATCTGCTGTAATCCTGACTTCCATGCACAATTCAGTGCACGCAATAGGACATTTTATATGTTGGAATACAGCACTGAGGTCCAGGCTGGCAGACTTGTCGTCGCATGCCCTAAAGGCAGAGCCAAAACAACGAAGGCTCCCAGAGGCCCCAGTCGCCTCAAGGCGAGGCGCGAGGCCGCAGCAGCATGCTGCAACTGTACAGGGGCGGGCCCTCAGGAGGCCAGAGACGTCCCGCAGGTCACGTTCGTCACGTGTGCTAGGACAATTCATGCATCAGCTTCTCAGAGATCCAGGCTGCTGTTCTGATCACACAGGCTGTCACTCAGCCACGCCGGCGGACTGATGCTCTTGTTCGGGCTTCTGCTCACAGCATGGAAGTACTGGAGCCCCTGGTCCAGTTGTCGGCCAGTGATCTGGCAGCCCAAGAGCATCTGCCGCATGAGCAAAGGGACCGCCTGCAAGTCGTGCAACTCTTCGGATCCGCCCTCGTCCATGCAGAGCTGGTGCTCGTAAGGCCTCATCCAGCGGAGGAAGGCCTTTAACAAGCGCCTGATTCGGCTGGCGCCCGAGGATGACACAGGGCGCATGTGTACACCATCCAGCATGAGGTTCTGATGGAGTACTTCTTGAAGCTCATGCTGGACGAGAGCTGCAACAGCATTTGCTGCAAGCAGCAGAGCACAAGGATATTGCTGAGAGGAGACTTCACTTGCTGCACAGGCGACGGAGTCCGCAACTGGTATGGATCCCAGTTAGCTGCTGCCGCCTTCGGCGACCTGAGAATTTCAGCCATGGCTCTGGAGCTCAGGCGTCAGCATCTGCGGCGAGGTGTCCATGGCTGCTTCCACTTGCCGTGCTCTCTTCCTCGGAGGCGTCTGCAAGACGTCGGCTGGCACGGTCTCCGAGGGAGATGCCGAGCTGTGAAAGCACCCCGGCTTTTGTCAAGGCAATCTCCACGAGCTCCTCTTGCCCCACTGCCGACACGGAGGAGGCTCCGCCAGGGCCGCTGGAGAGTCCGGGTCTAGCTGCGTGGCTGCCGGGCAGCCCCTGCAGGACCCATCGTCTGGCCGAGGCACAAACACGGCGGATCATCTCTCGAGAAGCAACAAGGCAAAATGTAGCGAAAGCAGATCCAGAGTGTGGCTGGCATGGACTGCTGCGAGCATTCCACAAGTGAGTGAAACTTAGCGCAACCTAACAGAAAGTGCAAGCTGCAAAAACGAACGCCTGCGAAAGCTGCCACATGCGTTCTGCAGTGCGAGCTGCCAGGGGCATGCTGCGCTCGCACAGGAAATAGGTTGAGGCCTTACTCCAACGAGGTGTCAGTGGCAAAAATGAGCTGCCGGAGAGCCGAGGCACAAATTTGCGCAGCTGTTCCGCGCAGGCCTCAAATTCCGAGGGGAGCTGGAGGATGCTGTATGGACCTGGGTCTCAGGTAATGGAGACGAAACCAGTTTCCCTCAGCACGATGAACACATCATCGAACGGAAAGAGCAGGAAGTGCTGCAAACCACTTCAACGTTGAGTCACGGCGAGGTGGGGGTGGTGCTTCCGGGGCCTCATCACTGTCCAGGTCGATGGGCGCATGGCTCGGATTCAGCTTGGCGAAGGCGTGCGGTGGCGGTGTCTCTTCCGGGAGGAAACCGCCCAGCTCCAAAAGCCCCGGCTCTGCAGGATGTCTTGAAGGCACTCTCTCTGCCGCGGCCGCGAGATTGGGGGCCTTCAAAGAGAGGCACAAGAGAGGGGATCATGAGTCAACTCAATCCTGGCATGGTGCGTACAGTGCGGAAGTTCTGGACATGCTAGCCAACTGTTTGTCGAGTTGCATTAACTTCCAGCTTGATCGACTGCGTGCTGATGGCTTCGGTGGGATCTCTTTTCAGGTCAACCTGCATTGGCGAAGCCTGCGGCCGCTTCGTTGGCCGAGTTTCGGAGCTCTCCGATTCTTCGACAGCTGCCGTCACACCGGTTCTGGAGTCGGCCGAGGACATTGCCTGCTGGACCTGTGCGCTAAGCAAGGCCTCAGCTTGCCGCGCATGTCTCGACTTTCCACGTCCCTTGCCTTGCCATGGGCGCTCTTTGGGGGCGGGTCGGGGAGTGCCAGCGTGCTGGCGGCTGCGGCATGCCGGGCAGAACCATCGTCCACTGGGAACTGTCCGGCCCAAGCCATCGCAGAAGGTATGGCATGCGCCAGGGCATCGCCCTCGCCATCCATCACAGAGAAGCAATAGTTCCGCCTGACCCGCTCCACCGCACACATCGCACGTGATCTCAGACTCACCACTGGAGTCGCCGACCTGCAGGGAGGGAACGAAGGAGATGGAGATGCTCATGCTGCCTATTGCTGCCTTAAGTACGATGAAGTATGTTGATCCTTCTGAAGCAGTTCTGAGCAGTACAGCCCTGTAGCCCGACGGACCTGATCGCGGTGCTGCACTTCACATATTCTCCTCCCAAGCAGGGACGGCACAAGGGCAACAAGACGGCCCCTACGGTTGTCAGAACTGACGGTGCAACAGTGCGTGACGCCGCCGATCCTTCGCTGACCGGACACAAGGCTGTACTCGCCGAAGCGGCGGAACCGTAAGCGGCACTGTGGACAAGAGTTCTCCACCCCAGCCCAAACTTGGATGCACCGCAAGTGGAAGAGATGCAGGCAGCCTCCCACGTGACAAACGAATCGACAGGCCATGCACCCAAACCAGTTCCCTGCCGACCCTCGAGGGCTGCTGCTACCTTTGCTCGCAACCGCAAGCGTTCGGAGCAGCGGCTTGCCACGGACGCAGAGGCCTCCCATGGCGGTTCTGACTCCTTCTGCAGACTCCTAAGGTGTTGTCGCAGCACAGACTAAGGTCTGCCAGCTCGCCTCCGCCACTCCGTCGACCGCAGCATCATTGAGCTGCAGCAAACATGCGCCACAGCAAGCCTCAAAGGGTACTCGTCATTCGAGGGCGGTTGGGGGTCCGAGTCTCCACCGCATTTGCAGGTGACCATTTTCACTGCCCATGGCCTCGGCATCTAGGATACTTGGCAGCTCGGCAGGCAGCGATGTGTCCATCCATCAGCTCGGATTGCCACTGCGATGCTGTTGCATTATGGTGCGTCCTGTGTGCACTTCCTTCGGATTTCTGGGGCATTGCCGGATCATGATTAGCTACATGCGTGTTATCGGAACCCTTTTAGGACGGCCGTCCAGGAGTGCTTGCTACATGAGGTCAAAGAGATGCTCGCAAGCGAGGCGTCAGCTGCTCCCCGTCATGATGCTGTGACTGCGCAGGCTTGCCAGCCTCGACAATGCCATCCTCCCGAGTAACAATGTCCTTCGAAGGCGGACAAAAAACACTTGCAACAAAAGGGAAAAATCGCAGCGAAGCGAAGCTTTGGGCTTTTGCAGCTTTGGGGCACCTCCACCTCGGCATCGGCCTCCATCGAGGCCTCGGCTCCGGCTCGGCTTCGGCTCCCGTGCCCCTTTCACGAGCTGTAGCCCCAGCTGAGGGCAACTCCTCAAGCACCTTCTCCTCGTCGGATTCCTCAAACTCCAGCACACCTCCCAGCATTGTCTGGAGGAGCAGCGATCAAGCCAGCAGACTAGACCGTGGTAGACCGTACTACGAGCAGTGTTCGATATGGGGATGTCACAATGGCACCGAAGCCTTTCACAGCCACATACATTCATGCTCGCATCCACGTCGATCTGAGTCCGAAACCCACTTTCTGGAAAATGTGGTCGCCCACTTTTGACACCTTTGCAGGGGCCAGGATGGCTGCGCGCCCCGCCCCAGGCTATGCGCCCCTGGGCCGGGGAACCTGGAGAGGGCTTCGCCGGGCTAGGGACTCAGATGCCGTCTTGCCTTCTGGCCACACTAGAATCAGCGACCACTTTATGGCGAGATCTACGCGATGAGCTTCAGCAAGCTGGCAGCTTGTTGTGCGGCTCATTCGCCCTGAAAACTCGCGATCTGTTTTCATGTCCTTGCGCGGTCTCGGCCTATAACCAGACGAGTGTCGATGGGGGTACCCTGGTGAAGCAGCAATGATGCTCGCCGCTCACATAGTCTTCGAGTTCTGAGTGACGGGTAGCCCGAGACGAACACTCAATCTGCATCCGGGTGCACATCATCAACCAAGCAGTCGAACATGATCGAAAAAGCATTTACAGCCTGTATGACGAGTCCACTCGTCGCTTGCGTTGCCTTGTTTACATGGGAAACATGCAGGCTGGAACGAAATGCTTCAGTCGGAATGCACGCCTGCCCAGTCAGCGACAGACAGTTGTTAAAACTTTTATGGGGTGAAACATCAGCCTCACGTGAGGGCCAGCCAGCTTACAACACTTTACAACTCGACATGTAGAACTGCTGTCGCGAAAGGTTCTCGGCACAGCCAAAACTGATTCTGCTGCAGTGAAAACTGCATCTGCACAAGCTCACACATCGACAGCCTGGTCCAATTTTTTGACGCACCGTCTCTGCTTGGCCTGCGGCAGTATGTGGCTCAGGGTCTCGCCTCAGCCAGCCACAGGTCAAATTCACGTGTCCCAATGCCTGACCGGAACCTGGCAAGCTGTTGTCTGCCAACACACTTGTCATCCCAAACAGACTCCAGTCCCACCGACAGACAGAACGTGTCCAAGGCAGCACAGCGTCGAAGCGCTTCCAGCGGCAAAGCCCATGGTCCGCGCACAGCCCGTGTCAGGCCCTTGCAACTTGCAATCTTCCGCACTGCAAATCTATGAGACAAGAACAGCATCCTATTCGAGGAGACTGTGCTGTTCAAGCTTGGCAAGCTTCTCGGCCGCCTTTGCAAAGCCCTGGTACACAATGTCGGGGGACACTGCCACCTGACATCGTGAAAGGCTAAGCGCGGAATCCATGTGCAGGAGGTGCCTGTAGAAAGGAGCAACTGTCCAGCTGTCGTCCGATGGCAGTGAGACAACGGAGGGAGAGGGAGGGAGAGAGAGAGAGAGAAGAAAAAAAAGGAACAAAGAGATAGAGAGAGCGAGAGTTTAGGAAGGGGTCGCACCGCCAAAGGCAGGAGACACATGCCTGCATGTGTTCTGGCAGGAGGAGCAGCAACCTCAGATAATGAGCCCAGAAGGTGAGTGCTCAACATTTCTCAACCCAAAAATGCACCCTGCGAGCATGACAGGCCTGAAAGCATGCTCGGAAAACAATGGCATCACGAGTTAACCACGCGCTGCTATCTACGAGCATGTTGGATCAGAACTTGTCCTAGGTCCTAAGCCGTCACACCACTGCATGGCCAGGACATGCGCGAGGCGCATGGGGTCTCCCGCCCTCCAGCTTGTGTGTCAAACGGACAAGTGCACCAAGTGTAAAACACCGGAGACTTGCAGGCAATCTCCCCTTCATGTTGGTACTTGGGCTGCATGTATTGATGTCACAGCTCTGCTGACCTGTTACCACCCCTCCAGGCGACAGATGCTCTGAGACAGAACCATCTAGGAATGGTCGATCGAGCGGCAGCACCCAAAGTTCGCCACAGGACCAAGGCGTCAGGTCCTCGCTGCCATCCTCAGTAGGATCAATCAACGACAACATACGCCAGGACTTCCACACACTTCCAATGCCAGTGCCCACTGGCGCCTATACAAGCGGAAAATAAACAGCATCGACCGAGCCCTGATCTCGAATGATAAAATACAACTTCCGAGTGGCGATATGGGTTGTACCGTTTCGACCATTGCTGCGTGGCACCTGCTGGCAGACATCTCAGGCAGGAGAGCAGGATGGATACCATCCGAAACGCTCTGCGAGCATCTTCGTACAAATTCTCACGGAGTGCAGGATTGCCCTGACGCCCGCGACTTCTGATTTCAACATCGAGGGCGGCACCCTTGCAGGGACGAGAGTCTTTTCAAAACTGTATGTCCTGAGCCACCTCCAGAGGTTGCATGATCCCACGTGCGCCGATTGAGTGTAACATGCCGGTCGGCGCACATCTACATCAGTCTTGGTTTTAGGGTTTAGGGTTT
>CAJNJA010086141.1:0-48644 GCA_905231915.1 Symbiodinium necroappetens
GGGGGGGGGGGGGGGCAGTACCCAAAGAGGAGCTACAATGGGAGCCAATGGGAGCCTATGGGTTATGCATCGAGTTCTCCCTGAACCTCTAGACCCTACCAAGCGCAAGCGCCAAGAAACGCCCCTTATGAGTTTTGAAGCCAACAGTACCCTTATGCGCATGTGTATATATTTGTATATACACGATATATACATATATGTATATATATANNTATATATATATATTTTTTCTTTATTTATACATATATATATATAGTTGTTTATGTATTTATACATATATATACATACAAAAACATGTCTATATATCTTCTGAAATTCCAACCTTTGGCATCACAGTTCCGGGCGAAACCATACATCGGCTTTACCCTGACCCTCCAGGGCAAGCGGGTACCTGGAGGGTTTAGGCGTAGGCTTTAGGGTTTGCCAAGGGTCTTGGCACCTTGTGGACGAGGTCGCCTCAAAGTTTTGGCTCCCTCAATGAAGGGTTTAGGGTTTAGGGGTTTAGCCTTTCGGAGGACTGAAAAGGAGGCGACAGGGTATCCCTGCTCTCAACAGGGTTGGGGTTTTCGAACCCTATGAAGAAGCACATGCAGTCCCTGTTGACCCTTGTAGAAACTCAGAAAGTCTGCTAAATACATAGTTCTCCTTTACCCAGCCTTTAAACTTTGTGGGTTCTTATAGTTTACTAGTAATCTGAAAGTTTAAGCTTGTGTTTTCCTGGCTTCAATAGGGGAGTAAGAATATCGACCCCATACAAACCCTGACCCTGAGTCAACTCAGGACACCAGTTCGACTCTTGGCAGCTCATGGCTTGGGTCATACTGTTGATGATATGAATCCTGCATTGCCCTAAGGACCCTAAACTATGGGAATTTTGGTATAGTTCTTATTTTGGGTAATGCAGGATTTACATCATCATCAGTATGGGGTTTGGGGTTTAGGTAGGGGCCTGTATAATTTCCAACGCTACTAGGGGGGGTTCCATTGAGTGTATATCCCTAAACCCTAACCCCTAAACTGCCCTAAACCTAAACCCTAAGCCCGAAGCCCTAAACCCTTAACCCTAAGCCCTATATCATACTAATAGTATATCCCGAAACCCTTGCTGGTTACGAAGGCCCCTACACTGCTTTCTTCAAGGTCCTCAATATCGGGATCCCTGTTCTAGTTCCAGTTAAGGCGTCGGAGTAGCAAGGGTTCTGTCATAAGGCTTACCGAATCACTAGGAGAGCCTGTGATTCTTTCGATTTGCATATGTTGTTAAACTTGCAGAACAGTGGTTCTTGATCTTGGAGCTACCCATAGGCCCCTAAGTAGTTCCTTTTTTGGGATTAGCTTGTAGGGTTCTAAATATAAACCACAAAAAGGAACTACTCAGGGGCCTATGGGTACTTATAGCATAGAGCCGTCGGTCGGTTCCGACGGAGTGATCTGTACAAGTCGGACCGGTACACTTTTGATCAATCCGAAGGGCGGTTCTATTCCGGCTGCAGAAACCAGATCGTAGCTGCCGCTGAATCTGTTTAGGGGGGTTTAGGGTAGGGTTCAGGGTTTACCAAACCTAAACCCTGAACCCCAACCCACCCTGAACCCTAAGGTTTAGGGTTTAGGGTTTCTACCCATAGGCCCCTAAGTAGTTCCTTTTTTGTGGTTTATATTTAGAATTCTATAAGGTAGTCCCAAAAAGGAACTACTTAGGGGCCGATGGGTAACCCCAAACCCTCTAAACCCTAAACCCTAAAACTTGAACCTGAACCCCAAACCCAAACCCCTAAACCCTTATAGCTTAGGGTTTCTAAGCCCCCAAAATCTGAGGTTTTCTCTTTCGCCGCTGCTCCCAACAGACCGCGCGCCGCGAGCAGCGTCTACACGGACGGGTCCTCAAAGACTTATATGGGGGTTTTTGGAAAATAGGAGATCCTAATATAGTAGCCTAAATAGTAGGATCCTTATTCCAAGGACCCCAAAATAAGGTACCCCTTATTTTCGGAATCTCCCATATTAGTATCTACCCAGATCCGCCAATGGATCTACGTAGAACCCCAGATACGGTTGATGATAAAAACCCTGCATTACACCAAATAATCAGGAATAATACCAGAATTCCCATAGGTTAGGGGCCTTATGGTCATGCTAAGGATTTGTGTGATCAACCCTAAACCCTGAACCCTAAGCCCTAAACCCTGAAATGCAGGGTTTATATCATCAACAGTCGGAATCCTCTCCGGGTAGGTTTTGAAGAGGCGAAGAAATGGGATTGCCGGCTCGGCCCACTTAACCCAGAGACTCTAAACCCCCTTGATTCTTAAGCAAGAAATACCTTAAATCATAATAGGAACCCTAACAAGATTTGAGGTATATTCCTGAATTAAGGGGTTTTGGAGACTCTGGACACTTAAGGTGCTTCTGGTTTAGCTCTATGTATTAATCCTACTGGCAAGAGTCCGGATCCCGTGAATGACAGGTATTGCCAGAGCTTTAGTCCTAGGTAGTATTAGGGAGACCCCTGAAAGGGCGACCCTTCTTTGCCCTACTTCTGGCTCTCTTTAAAGGGGCCTTATTGAGAGGGCCTAGATCCCCAAGGGTCCCCCTAATCCTAACTCCTATTTAGGGTTTTCGGGCACCGCTGCCTTGAGTTCAAGCACCATGTCGACCATCCCGGAATGCTTGATTAAAGGCACCGTTGTTGTGTAGCCCCTTTCTAAGTGCTTAAAAGCCTCTACACTCACGTAAAAGCCTCACCCACAAATCACTCAGAATCATGTAATGTAGGGCCTAAATAATTGCCAACTATATTGTGGATTCCGTATTTTGTAGTATGATGTACCCCAAAACCCTATTCTACTTATTAAGGCCCCTATAATCTATAACAGCCCCTTGAATTAGCACGGTCGTTGAGTTTGCAGTCCTTGTTTGTTTGATCGTGCAAGCCCTGTATTCAACTGACAGTTTGAGTGGTTTGGGTTGACGATGTGGGCAGTTTGGCCAAACCGTATATCCTAAATTTCGGATCCCTAAACCCTAAATCCCGGAACCCTAAACCCTAAACCATATTCGCGAAGCCAGCTGCGACCTTAATCTTGAATCGCATGAATGGCTAAGGCCTCCAACTTCAGATTCTCGCAATCATCTCAATCACATGTGGGCGGTTGTCAACATTATGGCCCCTATTTGGGTCCGTAGTATACTGTGGCACCTAATATTTAGGGTGCCCAAAAACGGATCCTAATTTTGATAACCACCCATGTAGATCACACCAAAGTTCGTCTCTGGCAGGAGTGTTTTTGGTTTAGGGATTAGGGTTTCTGCGGTACAGAATACACCTTAGTTAGCGAGCTGAAGGATGCACTTGATTTAGCAATTATGTTGCCTTCAGGGTCTAAGTAATAAAACGACCTTGGAGTATCCACAGATGATCAGATCCCTAAGTCGAAGGACCTCCAAAGAAAGCGCGTCAGTTTGGGGAAACCTGCATGGTAGCACGTTCTGTTTTAGTTGCTGACTAGGGTTTTCCCGTAGGACCGAAGCAGATTGTCAGCGTGGTTCCGAACAGGGTTTTACTGCTCAAGTAGCTGCTACTTTGGCGGAGCATGGGACTTAGTAACTAGGGTTATCAATGCCTATAGTTATAATTAATTGCTATAACGGGAGCAAGTTTTCCTGGGACTAGGGGGTTGAGGGTTTAGGGGTTTAGGATTTAGGGTTTGACCTCTTATGGCCCCAATTCAAGTACTTGTAAACTTGCTTACTAAGTCCCATGAACTTTTAAGCGCGCTTGCAGGACAAGCTCACCGCCCTTCTCGCCGAGAAGCCGTTGTGGCTACCGGGCAGTGGCCAGGGATGTTTGTGATACTTGTGCTACAGGACGGGACTCTGGGAAATTCACTTCATATAAGAGGCTCCACCAAGAAGGTTTCTGGCCATTCTGGCACATGGAATATGGAAAAATTCAAAATGTTACTACAATACAAATTACAAAATTTTATTACCCCCCCCCCTCCCCCCAATCTTTGCAAACCGTTCAAATCCTAAACTCTACAGACCTTGGTTGCGTATGCTTTTGAGGCGAATATTCTTTCGTGTCGAAGCAAATTTGGGCATGCTTTCATGGCCTGAGTCGGCCACCGTGAGCCTTCTTTGACTAGGTTCCTGAGTAGTACCCTTTTGCCCTTTTTGTTTGGGGGTCTCTTTATTAAAGCGGAAGACTAGGAAAAAGGGCACCCTTCTTATTGAGGGGTTACTGGGGAGCCTTCTTCGAATTCCAGACATCCTTTGGCCAAGAGATACATTAGCCCTACCCATAGGCCCCTAAGTAGTTCCTTTTTGTGGTTTATATTTGGAATCCTATAAGGTAGTCCCAAAAAGGAACTACTTAGGGGCCTATGGGTAAGCATTGCGGGTAACTAGGGCAAAAGGCACGCACTCAAGTTCGGCCATATGTTGCATAGGGTGGTTCAGGCAGTTAAGCTGGAGGTTGCACTGCCTTCAGTCCGAAACTAGAAACCTCGAAAGTCGTGCGCACTTGCTAGCCCCAATCTGGAAATTGCGCATGCTGTTGTTTACGGGATTCCAAGGAAACATGGTGGTACATTTGGTCTGCGGCTGAAGCCAAATTAGGAACCGAAAAGCCAGTGTTCACTTACATTTCGAGCCACCTAAACCCTATACCCTAATAGGTACCTTGGTGCTTGATGCGGAGCCCGTAGTTGTAGGATCCTGGATCTACTACCCATAGGCCCCTAAGTAACGTAGCTCCTTTTGGGCTTACCCTATAGGATTCTAATGATAGACCACAAAAAGGAACTACTTAGGGGCCTATGGGTAAAGCCCGCCTCACTTTAAGAACCCCCCCCCGCCCTGTGCTGCCCTATGGTATTTAGGGTAGAATAGAGGGTAGTTGGGAGCTCCAGGTGCACCCGCAACCGTAGACCCCTTACCCAAAAGGTCCATGTACCCAAATAGCAGATACCTTGGCCTGAAAGTATATAAGTACTTTGGGGCCAAAGTATATACTATTTGGGTACATGGACCTTTAGGGTTACCATACAAAAAGGCCAAAAGGCCTAGAGCCTCACCGGTAACCGAGCCTGCAGCCCGCCACACAAGGCTCCACGAAGTCTTGCAAAAACTGTCTCGCGAGGCCAGAGACCGGACCTCTTAGTTTTCAGACATTCCTTAAGGTCTTAATGGGTCCTTACCTCGAGATAAATTCGGCATTTGGGCCCGGGCTGGGATTTAGATCTAGGGTTTAGGGTTTGATTTTGGGTCTCAGGTTTCGATGAAGGGGTTGACACGGGCTTGAATAGTCTTTTTGGCTTGCCTAGTAGTAGGTTTGCTGTATATCAGCACTGGAAACATGAGTCTAACGGCTTCTCTCTCGAGACCTATATGAGCCCTTCTTGAAACTTGATCCCAAACCCTGGACCTTGAGTTTGTTTGGTTCGTGGTTTTATGCTGCCGGCGGGTTGCATGCAGGATGCATTTGAAGGATTTGCTTTTCAGTAGGGCGGCGATGACTGAGGCTATAAGCGCTCATAAGCACCCCCCCCCCCCCCCCCCCAAATTGAGGGTTTAGGGGTTGCTTGATTTTGTGGCTAAGTGGATGGTTCGATTGCTTGAAAGCTCGTGGGTGATTGTTTAGTATCTTGTGTGTCTTTCATAGGGATATCTTGTGTGTCTTTCATAGGGAACTTCCAAACACATTGCTTCTTGCCTTCAAGGACGTTAGTCAGTAGTCGACAAGGCAACCTTCGACTTTGTTGAAGAAGTGCAACGCCACACATATGGGCAGTTCTCTAAATTANNAGGGTCCCTTCTAGGGTCCTTTTTACAAGGGTGCCGTACTATATTGGGGGCCTAAAACGGGCCCTCATTTAGAGAACTACCCATATTGTCCCAAAGGTTAGCGCATAGATCCTCACAGCAAACTAGACAAGCAGGCCCACTTGGCAGTGTTCCCTCACAGCCTAAACGCCAGACCCTAAGCCCGCCCATGTGACATCAGTTCAACTACCTTGGTATCTGAATGCTTCACAGTAAAGGTTGCCGACCCACAGCCTCGTAGACAGGAGTACCATCTGGATAGTTCTCTAAACTAGGGCCCCTTTTGGGGGTTCCCAATAGGGTACGGCACCCATACAAAAAAGGCCCTAAAGGGACTTTGTTTAGAGAACTACGTACCCATATACAACCCTAAACCCTAAACCCTAAACTCTTCCTTTCGATACATGGAACATGTGCAACACGTGATTGAAATCCTTGTCCTTAACCCCCGGTTTGCCCGAACCCGGACTGGTCGTAAACCTGCACCCGAGAATCCGAAATCCCACTGAGAGCCTTAATCGCAGTTCTCCCTTACCCCACCTTTAAACTTTTTGGGTTCTTCTAGTTTTCGTAGCAATCTGAAACTTTAACCTTATATTATCCTGGCTTATTTGGAAAGTAAGTAATGTGTATTCTCATACGTATCCTGACATTACGACCCTCGAGGAAGGGCGGTGAGGGGACGGGTGGATCGAGCCGTTGCATGAAGCTTAAAACCTGAGTGTCTCAAGCGCCCAGGGCTTCAGATTCCCCAAAGCACCGAAGCATTGGCCACCGAAAACCAGTAAAACCTTATTCTTAGATAGCCAATAGGAGACTGTTTGGCCTTGTATAGCTCTAAAATGTTTGAGTTTGTTTTGGGCCTGGTTGTTGAAGAAGAGAGTTATTCCCTAAACTCTCCCTAAACCCTGAACCCTAAACCCTATAGACCCTAAACTCCTAAACCCCTATCCCCTAAACCCCTAAACCCTAAACCGGTAAAACCTTCTTCCCTAAACTCATAGGGGCACCCTGAATCCCTGAAGCTCTAGCTGTAGCCCCAAACCCTACAAGCCGTCGTAGCTTATGTACGACCCCTTACTTATAGTGGGGTTAGGGTTTAGGGTTTCGTATATTTAGGGTTTAGGGTTTAGTGTAGTGCCCGACCCACAAAGCAGTAGGTTTGTTGGATCCACACTTACCCCCGCACCCATCGTTCCCTCCTTGGAGGTCCAGGGGACTTAGCAAGTGGGTTATAAGTTTTAGGGTTTAGGGGTTTTGGTTGTAGGGTTTAGGGTCTAGGGTTTTTTAGGTGTAGGGGCTTAGGGTTCAGCGTTATAAGTAGAGTTATAAAGTACCCTAAATGGAGTTACCCTAATTATAACCCTACTTATCATCCCTAAACCCTAAACCCAAAGCCGAAAGCCCTAAGCCCTAAACCCTAAACCTGTTTTCAGCAGGTGCAGTCGGCCTCTGCTGGTGTGGAGCTACCCTGGAGCTGCGACAATCTGAAGGCGACATCCTTGGAGGGTTGGGGCTTAGGGGTCCCTTTTAAGGGATCTATAGGGGTACTATAAGGGTACTATGAGGGTTTAGGGTTTGGGGCTTTAGGGTTTTAGGGCTTTTGGGTTTTAGGGCTTTAGGGCTTTAGGGTTTTACTTATGGCTTTAGGGTTTAGGGCTTTAGGGTTTTAGGGCTGTAGGGTTTAGGGCTTTAGGGTTTTGGTTACTGGGTCCTTGTTGGCTACAAGTTTACATGTTGGTTATAATGAAGCCCAAGAAAGGATTAAAAATGATCATGTTGAATATAGCCCCAACAAGGAACCAGGGTAGGTTGCAGGACACATGCGGGGTACTGACAAACTGGGTCTCATAGGGTGTTGGATGGCGTTACTAGGGTTGGGTGTTTCGAGTTTGTTGGAATTCTGCTTCAGGGTACCTACAGTACCAAATGCAACACTAGTTTTTGTGCTTGCGTTGTGAGAAGAGTAGAGGGAGATGCTAATGTGTGACTGTCTTTAGTGCGGGCTCCGCCTCCCACCCGCCTAAACCCTAAACCCTAAACCGTCCTTGTCCCTATTCGGGGTGCGCCTGATGCCCGTGACCCCCGTGACCCCCTTGACTTGGGTTGGGGCCCCGAAAGCCTAAACCCTAAACATCCCTATAGGGGATGTTTGGGGTTTAGGGTTTAGGGTTCCCTGAACCCTAAACCCGAAACCGCTACTGTACTACACTGTATTGTTACTGTACTACTGCGGTACTGCTGTACTGCTATTGTACTACTCCTGTACTATTACTCACCAACTGCACATCCTTCTAAAGAGCCTATCTCCCAGCCCAACCCCCACTCCCTCCCTCAACCCTAAACCCTAAACCCCAAGCCCCCAACCTCAGCCCGGGCATCCGCGGAGGATCGCAGACACCGAGTCTTATCGTCGAACCAACTGGGCGATTTTCGGTGTTCGCCCAGAGACTCCAAAACCCCTTAATTAAGGAATAGGGTTTAGGGTTGAGGGCTTAGGGGTTTTAAGGTTTAGGGTTTAGGGACTCCAAAACCCCTTAGTTAAAAAATATTCCTTAAATTATAATAGGAACCCAAATATGATTAATGTGTATTCCTTAATAAGGGGTTTTGGAGTCTCTGTTCGCCTGGCTTGGCCCATGCGAGCTGTGGATTTCGATGGTGGGCAGCGACGTTTTGTTCACATCGATGGCTTGAAAGAGTTGCCGTACTTGCTATGTCTTCGTTACGACGACTACATGGCGGTGCCTGCGAAGGTCTTGAGCCCGCGCCATGCACACTGCGTCGGTGTGCCAGAACCTCATTGCTGGTACCTGGTGCATAGAACGGAGTACCTGGACCTGTTCAGCAGGGTATGGGCTGGGGGTTTAGGCTCGTTCTCCTTTACGCAACTAAGATTGACCAATAGCAGAAGCGGCAGAAGCAAACCCCAAAAGAAATCCGGGCAACAACATAAGGATTAGTGATGCCCCCCTCCCAAAAAAAATATACACCGGCATGAATAAGGCCGGATAAAAACGCGTTATAGACGCCCATGATACTAAAGACAGTCGCGCATTAATTATGGCATCTTTAGGAACTTCAGCGGGTTTATGCCAAGAGTTTATGCTTAGATTTAAGGGTCAAGGCCTGCAGCGGTTTTAAGCCGTTCAATACCGAGGCTTCAGAACAGCGCAAGCTGCAGCACATCTAGTTTAAAGGGATTGGAGAAAGGTGTTATAGAAGGCCTTGTGGGTCTATGTTGATCTAACGGTTTAGGGTTTAGAAGAGTCGCAACTTTCAACTCTGAAGAACAAGGCTATAGTTCAGCAACTGTTTCAGGAGATGCGGGATCCCAAGATCCATTCGATAAGAGCAAACCATAGAAACGGAGCACTAGGTAGCTTCACTTACCGCCGTCCTCGGTTGAAGAAGCGCATCTAAAGTCCTACTTGCCTGACTAGAACCCCAAACGCAAATTTGCAAACTCCCCCACAAGACCTTTGCAACCTAAACCCTAAACAAAAAAACTAAATTAAGCCCGCATGACGTATAGTGTAGGGTTTAGGGTTTCTTAGGGAAGCTTTGCGTTTTCGAGGATGCGGTGCCGCTCTTTGCCAAGCAGGTGGCCATCGAGCACCCTAAACCCTAAACCCTGAACCCTACACCCTAAACTCTACACACCCTAAACCCTAAACCCCTACACCCCTAAACTCCTAAAGCCCTAAACCCTAAACTCTTAAAGCCCTATATAAACCCTAAACCCTAAACCCTGGGCAACGAGAACCAGCAGGTGCTGGGATCCGGATCGAAGTCTTACCTGTTCCATTTACTAAGTCAGTAACAGAGGGGCCCTAATAATTACTTACCTATACTATTTTGGGGGGTTCCTTATTTTAAAAAAAGTATATTATAGTTGGAGTATATATACCCCCAAAACCTTATTCTAATGATTGAGGCCCCTGCAGTTGGGGTTATCTGGGCTTGGTGGTTTGGGTTTAGTGCATCGATTTACAGTATGTGGTTTAGCGCTGCATGGCTTGTAGTGCCTTGCCTCGTGAGGGCGTGAACCGAAAATTACCTACAAACCCAAATCAAAACGTCCTAAGCTAAAACCCTAAAAAACTATCACATGCATTCCTAACAACCTTAACGCCTCAAACCCCGAAACCTTGACGCTCTGACCTCTAAACCGCGGCGTTTCATGTTCCTTCCTTGTTCATCCGTGCCAGTGGTTACTGACAAAGGAGCCTAAATACTTCCCAATACTACTTTGGGTGTTCCTTGCAGTAACTCTAGTATAAGATGACCCAAAACCCTATTCTAACTGTTCAGGCCCCTACATTAGGCTTGCATCCTCCTGACTGTCACAGTTCGTGCGGACATGAACCTAAAGCGGCTTCGGGGTTGTATCCCACCTACTCCAGTTGGCTGAGCCGTAAAACAACCTAGACAAAAGGCCGATCTTGAACCATACCCAGAGGGCCCATGTACCCAAATTGTGTATACTTTGGCCTCAAAGTAGTCCCTACATAGGTACGATGGGACTTCTGGGGACATGATGGTAGCAGGCCCTTTGGGGGTTTCTTTGTTTTTTATGTTCTTGTCAACCTTGGCCAAGTAAGCTCTATAGAAATTGAAATGCCAAGTAAGCTCTATAGAAACTTACCAAAAGATTGCAAAGCCGTGTGACAAGTCCCAAAGCACAAGCCCATTCCCAAAAAATCCCCCTTCCTTACGTTTTGAATGCATTACCCCCAAAAATTAATGGTTCAAGTACCTCATAATCATGTGCTCTCCCCAATATAAAAGCTACATAACTGCTATCCTAAACCCTCGTGCCTTATGATTGGGTCCTTTGGGCCCTTATAGGGCAATGTTCCTCCTGTTCGGATCCCACCCTGTCGACACTTTCCATGTGCAAAGGTTTCTGAAACACTGTCAACCACATAGCACGCCCCTATGAAGCCCAATTTGTTAGTGCAGCCGATCCCCAACCCTCCAGGTACCTAAGTAGCTTCTTTTTGGGATTACCTTATGGGGTTCTAAATATAAACCACAAAAAGGAACTACATAGCGGCCTTTGGGTAACTCTCCAGGTACCTACCATGGAGGGTACTAGAGCCCCCAGGGCCCTATAGAGTAGATACCTGGAGGGTTATGGCATGCAGGCCCCTATATACCTTAAACCCTAAACTCCTAAACCCCTAAACCCTAAACCACTGAACCCCTAAATCTTAAACCCCTAAACCCCTAACCCCTAAACCCCCAAAACCCCTCAAAACCCTAAACCCTATAAACCCTAAGCCGTTTGAAGCCGATGGAGGCCCTTTTGTAAATCCCCAATCGCCACCAAGCATCGTCTGAAAGGCGCTTCTCTGTGCTGCAGAAGGCGGTGCGCTGGAGGTGGGTTGTTTGGTATGTGTTTAAAGGTTTGGGGTTTGGGGCTTAAGTTTAGGGATTATAGAATCCTAAACCCCTAAATCCTAAACCCCTAACCCCCAAACCCCTGAACCCTAAACCCCTAAATCCTAAACCCCTAACCCCCAAACCCCTGAACCCTAAACCCCTAAACTCTAAGGGTCTAGGGCTTAGGGGTTTAAGCTCCGCAGGTGAAGCCTTTACCTGCTGATTACAACAGCTCGACGGTCGCCCTGTCTAGGGTTCAGGGAGGCCTTAGACAAAAGAACAGTAAGGGTTTAGGGGTTTAGGGTTTTAGGGATTAGGGGTTTAGGGGTTTAGATTTTAGGGATTTAGGGTCCTAGTGGGGGTATCTTCGGGCCAGGGTATCCCTAACCCACCTTGTAAGGCACCTGGCAAAGTGCCAAGAGCCCCGAGGCACTTGCGTGCAGAACTGGCAGAGCTCAGAGTCTCCTGAGTCTGACAAACGCAGAGACTCCAAAACCCCTTAAAGAAGGAATATAGGGGTTTTAGGGTTTAGGGGTTTTAGGGCTTAGGGTTTAGGGTTTAGGGGACTCCAAAACCCCTGAATTAAGGAATATACCTTAAGTCTTATTAGGGTTCCGAATATCACTTAAGGTATATTCCTGAAGTAAGGGGTTTTGGAGTCTCTAGGAAAGTGAACCTTAAGGACGAAATGAGCCCTAGAAGGGTTGAAGGTTCATATACTAGACAGGGAATCATAGTATAAGGGTATAGGGCCCCTACGCTTAAGGGTGATGTCGTCCTTAAGGAAGCGAGCTGGAGACTACGCCCCGAGAGGATTGTCAAGGTCAAAGCCGTGCGCGTGCTGCGCAAGCAGCAGAACTCTCCTTGGCGGGGCCAAACACGTCTGAGAGCAAGGGCCCAGAGACTCCAAAACCCCTTAACTAAGGAATATGCCTTAAATTATAGTAGGAACCCTAGTAAGATTTAAGGTATATTCGTTAATTAAGGGGTTTTGGAGTCTCTGGGGGTGTCGTGAAGTCCAGCCCTAAGCCTTCGACCCAAGTGTTGTGGTGCCGAAAGCCAAAGCTTTATCAAGAGGAAAGTCTCACCCGAGAGGGTGGGCAATCTGTGGACAGCCAAAGAGTCCTCGCAGTATTTTGTTTACAGTGTGGAGTTTAGGTTTAGGCTGCGGTTTAGGGTTGCGGGTTCAGGGTTTAGTAATCGGGTCTAAGCACTGAATGAATTGATGGGTAGTTGTCTAAACTAGGATCCCTTTTACGACCACGACATAGTACTGCACCCTTATAAAGCGGACCCTAAAAGGGACCTTAGTCTAGAGAACTACCCTGATGCAGGCTGCGCGACACCTGTTGCGAGATAAGAATGCGCACTGGCTTAAGACGTCAGATCGGAACGGGTCCAGACAGATGGTGCGTGCTACACCCGCAGAATCTGTTCTTTTGCCAGACGGGAGGAAGAGGCTCGAGAGGAGAAGAAGGAGGCGGAGCGCATCAAGAAGCGTAAGCTTCTTCACAAGCTGTGCGGAGGCCTTCGACCGTGTTTGCTCCAATATACACTTAGAGTTCTGTAAAAGCCTCATGAGGCCGCGGCGGGCATGCTCCGAACCTCGAGACCAAGAAAGTCACCCCAGTAAAAAGCTGCCCATGTAGCTCTCGTGACACTTCCGGAGGACGTGCTCCGGCAAAGCCTGCGGCGGCTGAGCCACAGCCCTTCCAAGGCGGGTGCCGTTAGATTGACGTGGAGGTGCCTCCAGCCCCGAAATGTAAGGCCTGGTGTGGCGGCAAGTCCAGGAGGAGCAGGAGCGCAATTAACTCAGTCAGGAGGCGCCACATGCAAGTTGCGTTCCAGAGTGCGGATTCCGAGGCCAGACTCTGGTAGTCCTACCGACGGAGCTTAACGTCCGCAGCGACTTTGCCGACCTGTACTCCATGGCGACAACCCGAGAAGCACGGGTGAAATTAGGCGTCGATGTCGAAATCATCAGACCGAAACCGCCCGCTCTAAGGCCAGCTGGCTGGGCGTACCCGTAGAGGCTCTTGAAGCCTTCCGGGACCTCATCGACGGCTGGCTTCACTGGAAATCCGTCGAGTACAAGGCACAGCTCCTTGTGCTGCATGCTGAGGCCGGCTGGACGAGCGGCAAGGGCGCTTCCCTCGAAGAGAAACAAGCCCGAAAGGAAGCCAAAAAGGAGGCCCGGGAGAAGAAACTGCGGCTAAAAGCGGCTGCCCGGGCAAAAAAAGAAGAGCGATAAAAAAAAACAGCCAAAGCTGCCACAGCCTTGGAGGCGTGGTGCGAATGCGACCAATTCGGCGTCCGAGGCGCATTCTGCGCCCCACCAGGCCAAGCGCCGCAAGAAAGAGAAGGAAAATAGGATGAAAAAGAAGAAAGAGGCTGCGGCCTACTTGGGGCTTCCTTTATTTTAAGGGTCCCTTTAAGGGTTCCATTAACGGATCTATGTGGTCTTCAGACTCCATAAATCACCGAGGTCCCGATTGGGATGTTTCTTAAGTTCCGCTCCCTGGTCAGTCCGCTTCATATAGAGCCTTTGGAAACATAGCGAAATTTCTGACATATGGCGCAGAGGCAGAACCCAAACGCCCGGCCTCTCAACCTAAAACCCTGCTGCCTTGGACTTGTGTAATGCAGGGGCTTTTACAGTTTTAAGAAGAATAGAATAGTACCAATAATTTTAGTCATGAACAGAAGAAGAAGCAGTATTAATAATCAAGAATCATGGTAGTCTTCAGTGACTTAGCTGACTTAGCTTTGCTTGTAATAGCTGTGGTACAAGATACCCCCAAACCCTAGTCTAATTACCAGTGCCCCTACATTCATCCTAAATCCCAATCCCGAATCCTAAATTCCTAAACCGGAAACTAACTTGTTCCTGAATCCCTATACATCGCAAACCCGAATCTTAAACTCCTAAAATCCACCCCCAACTACCCAAGCATAAAACCCCGGATCCCAAGTTTCAAAACAGTAGAACCCTGCATCCTATTAGTTGAGGGTTTTGGGTTTAGGGTTTAGGGTACGCTGCCTAGTCTGCAACAGGTCCCTGACCCTAGAATTAGCCTAATCATGTAACCTCAAAAATGGGTAGGGTACGACCCTCTAGGCACACCTCCAATTTCTAAGAAGCTTAACGATGAACTGCGGAAGCCCGCGATACTGTAGTCTAAACGCCTTAGAGGGTGTTATCTATGGGATCATATAAAATAGGGGACTACTACAGGGCTTATTAAGTGTAGATATTATTAGGAGTTTAGACTTTAGCTCACACAAAGCCCGAGACTGTTTCTGAAGGAAGCCACGGCACTGATCGCTGCAGGCAGCTTTGGACATCTCCTTGTAGGCAAAGCTTAATGTCGGGGCCCCTTGTAGCGAGGATAAGCTGCATTCTATAAGCATTGAAAACGTTAAACAAACCCTAAAGTTCCATGTAGCCAAATAGTAACTCATGTAGCCATATGCTATATACTTCGGCTTTAGGGTTTAAGGTTTAGGCTGTAAAGGGGTTCCTGTGTAGGTACTTCGAGACTTATGGATATACCATATAGGCACATGGGGCCTTGGGGAAAGTGCTTTCTCTAGTTCTTTATGCCGCTATATGTTCGGGCCGGCTGGGTCGCACAGTTCATGAAATGGACTCGCCAAGAGCGCTGTGACTCACAGTCAGGATAGTTCTTCTTTACTTCAATAGGTTGTTCTTGAACCCCGAAATACCTAATCTTACAACCCTAAATTAATGTTAGATCCCTGAAGCCTAAACTTCCGAAGGAGACGAAAACTAAGGCCGTTCCTGTTGTGATCTTCCGGATTTGACGGGCATAGGCGACGTTACTTGGAGGATCCAGGGACTCAGTAATACGTCCAAGTGCGTTTAGGGTTTTGAGTGTAGGGTTTAGAATTTAAGGCATATCTGAAAGCAATTCCACATAACAAGCTGCAAGTGAACCGGGTGGGGAAGGTCTGGTAGGGTTCCGGGAATATAATTCTTACTATGCGACCCCAGGCTACTTCTCAAGTTGGCACATGTTGCCTCAATACTTCCTCGTGCCGAGTGTGTTGGCTCGAAAATATGCACGACATGAAAACTCATGGACCCTGAGTCTTCTACCATGACATGATACTGGTATCATATATATATACACACACATACATACACATGTGTCAGCATGTATGTACTTTATATTGTGTGTATATACATATGTACATATGTATGAACGGATGCACGTATGTAAGTATGTAAGTATGTAAATATGTATGTATGTATGTATGTACGTACGTATGTATGTATGTATGTATGTATGTATGCACGTATGCACGTATGTATGCACATATGTACATATGTATGCATGTATGTATGTATGTATGTATGTATAGTTACAATTACATATACATACATGTACACGCACATGCGCGTATTTATGTTCAGCGTTGAATATAGAGCCCGAAATGTAGGTTCTGTATATATATATATGTATATATACACACACACACACACAGCTACACACCTAGGCATGTACCTGTATGCATGCATCCACAAGTACATATTTACTGATCTAGACCTGCGTATGTATATACGAACATACACACACACATACTGGTGTGTGTGTGTGTCTTCATGCAAACACATCAGACAGGTACGGATCTCAATACCAAGGATGGGCGAGGCTCCGTTTTAGCCTCGTTTGTTGTCACCGATTTTTCCTACCAAAACATAAGAGCCCTAAGCTCTAAAACCCTGAACCCTAAACTCTAAACCCCAAACCCTAAAACCCAAACCCTGGACCCTAAGCCCTCATAAGTGTCCCGGGGTTTGGAGGTTGGGGTTTTCGAGTTCGGGGTCAGACCAGTTGACGTCCATATGGGTAGTTCTCTATATTAGGGTCCCTTTTAAGCTCCTTTTGATAAGGGTGCCGTACTGTTTTGGGGACCTAAAAAGGGACCCTAATTTAGAAAACTACCCATCTGTTTTTGGGGATGTGTCCTGACAAAATACAGTGTTAATCTCTTTTCGACCAGGGAACTCATAGATTTTCCAATATTTGTACGATCGGGGGCGACTGACACTCAGCGCAAATGGGGTTAGGGTGTGTTAGGATTTAGGGTTTTATGCATTCTTCGTTCATGAACCTGAACCGGGCGATTCAGACCGTCCCGCAGAACTGTCCTCCTTCGTAGTCTGGTCATTGTTACCTGGGGGTGCCATCCCACAAAGCCCAGAACCCGATGGACCCGAAAATGACTTCTACTGACAGTACGACGTTATGAATTTTCCAATAGGAGAACTTTAAACTTTCTGGCCTTGTATATTAGGTCTGTCCTAAAAAGTTTGAACTTTTTTTGGCCTGGTTGTTAAGAAGAGAGCCAAGAAGACCCCGCAGCACCCTCTACACTAAGCCAAAACCTTAAACCCTAAGCCCTAAAACCCTTACAACCCTAAACCCTAAACCCCTAACTAAACCCCTAAACCCTAACCCCTACACCCCTAAACCCCTAACCCCGAAGCCCCTAAACCCATACTTCAAAGCCCAAGACTCCTGGCTCTAGTTGTCTTCTTACGAAGTCCTCGGGCCATCCAAGTAACTTAGCGCTCGACACTGTACAAACATCATGGCCAAGAGGGACCATACATATATATATATGTATATATATATATATGTATATATATATGTATATATGTATATATGTATATATATATATGTATATATGTATATGTTTTTATATATATATATACTACTCTTATGGAATTCGGTCTCCAACACCATAAATAAGGATGGTCTTTTGGGACCTAATTCCGTAATGCTACGCTTGATGGGATAAAATCCTGCACTACCCATAATAAAGAATATACAATAATTTCCAGAGTTAAGGGTCTGTAAGGTAATGCAGGATTTGTATCATCAGCAGTGGTGTGTATGGACCCTGTGGGTTTGCGACTCCTACCCTAAACCCTAAACCTTAAACCCGAAACCCTAAACCCTAAACCCTGAACCGTTCCTCCAACATTCTGTCGACACCCCGAAGAGGCCTCTCTGCATTGTGTACAGCGGCTGCCCACGGACACCGACAAGTGGCGACCTGGCATGAGCTTTTGAGGAGGGGTTTAGGGTTTAGGGGTTTAGGGTATAGCGGTTTAGGGGTTCAGGGGTTTAGGGGTTTAGGGCTTGGGTTTTTTTGTTTCAGGGTTTCTGGGTTCAGGGTTTTAGGGGTTTAGGGTTTAGGGGTTTGTTAATGATCACCTACACTACTTTGGGGGGGTCCTTATCATAACTACAGTACAATATACCCCAAAACCCTATTCAGATTAATCAGATCCTGGAAAGCCTCAACCCCGAAGGTGATCAACGCTTCTGGGATTCGTGCGCCGAAGACGGTGCTACTGTCGAACCCTACTCCCTATAGCCCTAAACCCGATAAACCCTACACCGTAAGCCCTACACCATGTAAGCCATAAACCTCTAAACCCCCTAAACCCTAAACCGTAAACCCTATAAGCCCTAAACCTTAAACACCCTAGAAGCCCAAAGCCCTACACCCTGTTGCAGAAATGGTTCATCAACAACAAGGCATCCATTCGACGACCTTGGGATCACCAAAACCGAAAAAAGGGCAAAAAATAATTACCAATACTACTGTTGATTATATAATTCCTGCCATACCTTAAGGACCCTAAACTATGGGAAATATGGTATAGTCCTTATTTAGGGTAATGCAGGATTTATATCATCAACCGTATTTTTTTGTTTTTTTTTGGGTGGTGGGTTCCTTAGTATAGTTGTAGTATGTATAGTTATAAGTATAGAATACCCCAAAACCCTATTCTAATCATGAAGGCCCCTATATTACCGTTTCAAAGGGTTATCCAGGTTTAGGGTCTAGGATTTTAGGGCTTATAGGGTTTAGGAAGTTTAGGGTTTAGGGCTGGAGATTAGGGTTTAGGGTTTAAGGGTTTAGGGTTTAGGGGTTTAGGGCTTTTAGGGCTTTAAGGTTTAGGGTTTCGGGGTTTAGGGGTTTAGGGTTAGGGGTCGGAGCCGACGATTTTGGTGGGCTTTGGGGCTGCAGGTATACCTGAGGCGCTCCACAAAGCTGTGACCGCAGAATATCACAGCCAAACATGGTGCAAGCATTGCTGCTCCAACCGCACTGCCGTGTTATTGACATGCCAGGACAGCAGTATCAAATTCTCCTTTGGCGGCTGTCCCAGGCTCGTGCAAAGCACTGAGCTGAAATGGTGATCACAGGCGACTGTGCCGCGATTATCGCGGATGCCCGGGTCTTGCCGGTCATTCTCACGGCCGTGTTCGTGAAAGACCGGATCCCCGCGGCATATATTTATACATACGACCGTACACACACGTCACAATGTCCAACGCCGCCATGGCACCGCTCGGCGGGTTTCTCTTCAGCCACAGACATGCCGAGGAGCCAAGAGTTTAATTACGTTGGACATGACGGTTCAACGTGTTTTCATAAGATGAACAAGCCTTTTCCCAAAGCACTCGGACGAAACACTAAGCCCAAAGCCCTTCGTAAAGCGCTATAAAGGCTTGTTACAGGAGTTCTATAAACCCTAGACCAATTCTTTTTCTAAAGACCCATAGACCCTTATTCCAGGAACCCCAAACCCTAAACCCCGCCCTTTTCAAAGCCCTATATTATTGTAGACCCTGTGTCCAGGAACCCGACACCCAAACCGGACAAATCAAAAAAAATAACACAGAGCCGTTGCCAAAGCCGTATACTTGTGGTACGTAGTAGAGTAGGTCACCTTTCCCAGAGGGTCCATATACACTAGCATCATGGAATTAGGCCCTGGAAAAAGGTCCGGTAAGAAAGAACTCTACCCATACCCTAACCCTCCAGCTACCTACTATAGAGGGCACTAGAGCCCCTAGGGCCCTATATAGCAGGTACCTGGAGGGTTAGGGAAGCCCTATGAAACCCTTGCAGACCCCTTTTACAGGAACCCCAGACACCCTCCTAGACCCCTGATGATTTTAAAACCTAAGTAAGGTAGAACCTTGATAAAGAGACCCTAGTATATGACACCAAAATAAGAAGTAGGACTCATATAAGGAATACTAACAAAGGCCAGGGGTCCTTCATCAGGTTCCTATATTAGGACTTGTCGCGAGGTGTGGCGCTTGGTGGATGCTGGTGCTGACAAAGATCAGGTCGGTAGTCTCAGTTGCAGCACGGTTTAGGGCATAGGGTTTAGGGCAGACTTGGAAACCAGGGTTATACGGTTCCCTAAATGACTTCTTCGGATTTTGTTCCTTTGAAGGTTCTACATGGATTCTACAATGCGGGTTTCAGGGGTATTTGGAGTTACTGCTGTTAGGATTCAGGTTTTTTGGGCGCAGGTTTCGGGGTTCAGGGTTTAGCCTTCAGGACTTGGGATTTAATTTTTCGGGTTTATGTGTTCAGGTGTTTAAGGCTAAGGATCGAGGCATAAGGGCTTAAGGTTTGTTTAGTATGATTCAGGTGTTCATGTGAGCGTTGTTGTTTTTGGTTGGTTCTTTTGACAATGCTTAGGTGCACACCCTTTCGATCGCGCGCAATGGCTCGCAAGGGCGAGCGCAAGCTATGCGCAAGGCTTGTTGTTGCGGTTGTTTCAAGAGTGATACTCAGCAGCGTTGTAGGCAGGCAGATGCAACCACATGCAGGGCATGTTGCGTGAAGCATGAGTGGGCCGTTTGTGACAAACCCAGAAACGATTTGTACTGTATGTGCTCCGGAAAGGATGATTCCTTTGTGGACAGCTTTTCCGGCTTCAGGGGTGCTGTCTTGTGTAGCTGTTGGGGCGATGGCTCTTCAGATTGGAGCAGGGGATACTTCGGCTCGCGGCGGTGGCACCGAAAAGTCCCCAAGAAGAATGAAGCCGCAGATACGGTGATGCGAAAGTACAGCTCCACAAAGACCAGGGCATCCCTGCAGCCCCGGCGAAGCGATCAGCGCGGGAACGCCAGAACACTTCAAGGGCACGCAGGCTTCTAGCAGCAGTAGCAGTACAAGCAGTACCCAGGACCCAGAGACTCCAAAACCCCTTAATTCAGGAATATACCTTAAATCTTAGTAGGGTTCCCATTATAAATTTAAGGTATACTCCTTAATGTTTTGGAGTCTCTGGGTAGCGGTAGTTCTTCGTCGAGCTGGAGACGACGATCAGTGACAAAGCAGAGCATGCAGCAAAAGGGCTGCAGCATCAGCACTTGGAACGTCACCGTGAAGGGCGAAGTTGGGGTTTGTTGTAAAGCAAGTTCTGACTAAAAGTGAAGGCTTGGTGGGGTAAACCCTAAACCCTAAACGCCACCCCCCCAAGAACAGGTATACACATAAAATACCAAATTTCTAGTGTTTCCTGGTCTTGGGTACCGAAGACCGTTCTATTTCAACAACAACTAAGCTCTAAAACTAAAAGGTATTCGGGCAGTTTCAGATCAGAGTCCATTCTAATGAACCCAAAACAAGGTGGCACCCGTATGAAAAGGACCCTCCAAAGGACCGTTAAGCCTTCAAGGGACCCTAACCCATAGACCCTAAAATGGACCCTTATTTAGAGAACTTCCCATTTAGAGCGGAGGGCTTTTGAGGTAGGAAAGGCGAGCCCTTAAGCCGTCACGAAGGTCTTACGCTAAGGCACACATGTCCCAATGCTGGTTTAGGTTTTGGAGTTGAGGGTTATTTTAGGGTCACATATCCCAAGAAGGGTTCTAGAGTTTAGGCTGAATATAAACTATTGAAGCCTAGCCCTTGAAGACATGTGACCCCAAAAAGTGACTTTGTTGTTCGAGGTTCCCAGTCAAGCCCATAGAACATGAAACATCTTAGAGTACGAGTCTGCAGAGCATTCGAGTAAGGTTCCGGAGGTAGCAAAGAGTTTCTAGATTCGTAAAACAGTTACTAGCACTTCCTCAAGGCTCTTTACCATGATCCTACTATATTTACTCCTCAGGCAACCTGTTTATCTTATCAAGACCCCTATACTAGAAACTCTCTTTGCCAGATTAAGCATATCCTTATTCCTTTGCATTTTTGTGGTGTTTCCTTACACCTTAGTTGCCCAATACCCAACCTTTAAACTTCTCGGGCTCTTATAGTTTAGTAGTAGTCTGAAAGTTTGACTTTCTATTCTTGGGGAAGTAAGACATCCTGATTTTTACGTCAGCATTTGGACCCTTGCAATGCAGAGCAAGGCTTTGCAATCCCTATATGTATGCATTCACTGTTAGTCGTTCGCAACAATCGACCGAATACAGTATGACCTTCCGCTACGAGTTCGTGAAACGCTGCGCTGTTGAAAAGCAACTTCCTCCAATCATAAAGCCCAAATCTCATCAACCAAGCATGATGCTCTTGGAACCCTGTTCAGTGGTATACTTGTTTGTTTTCTGTGTTTCAGTAAAAGTATAACTACCCAAGAAAGTATCTACTTCTCCCCAGTGGGTTACTCAACAGCCCAGTATTAAAGCAAATCAACTGCGGAAACTTTGCCCGCAAGCCGCTGCAGGCAGACGACTGTGGGAACACTCCATTGTCCTTAGCCGTTCAGTGCTTTGGTAGCAGATGGTTGAGGCTGTTTTGGGTTGCTGCGGATTTCAAACGCTACGGTTTTCGGGTGTTACCCGAACCGTGAGACCCTAAACCACGAAAGCCCGAACCCTTCAAGGGAGTCTCGATTGACGAAGGCATGGCTACTGCGAGATCGTCCGATTCCTCATCGATGTCACTTCTGATGTGTCTCGGCTCTCATAGCTTTCCAAGCGACCCCCTCGTGCCTACATAATAACAGGGTTTAGGGGTGTAGCGTTGAGGGTGTAGGGCTTCCAAAAACACAAGAACGTAAACTGTGGAAACCCGCGTGCTTGTTGTGCGAAGTTATCTTAGTAGACGGTCGATGTTGATGTATGTTTAGGTGCTTGTTGCTGCTCGTTTCGATCGTTTAAGTATTTGCAGCAGGTGTTCTTTAGGTACCAAGAATATTTTTTAGGATTGTGGATATTTGCGCACAGCGGATCCTAAGAATCTAAGTTTCCATGTTATCGGGATCCAACAAGCTGTGCCACAGGCCTGTGTGATTAGAGTTTTCCCATGATCTGCGTAGATGTATCAACAGAACCGGAAGACAAACTAAGACCGAAACCATAGGCCCCGAATGCAAACCGAGACCCCAAAACATCAGGCTCAAAGTCTGCGAGCAAGGGTCTAAACTAAGGCCCCAAAACACACTTGGCCTCAACACAAACTCTTACGCCCCAATCCACAAGCACATCCAGTGCCCCACACTTTCAACAAAAAACGCAAAATACCCAACTGAATGGGAAGGTTGCCCTAAAGGCAAAGCAGCAAATAACTGTAGGCACAAAGTCTAAAGCCCAATCTTTAAAACCTTAAAGCCTTCAAGAAGTAAACCTCTCAGCCCTAAACCCTAAACTCCCCACCCCTAAACCCTAAAACCTAAACCCTTAAACCCCTAAGCCCTTAACCCCTAAACCCTGAACCCTTAAACCCTTCAACCCTAGACCATGGGGACTCAGGGTTCCGGAATCCGTCTACGCAGTTTAAGGGTAAGGGTTTTGAGGTTTGAGGTTTAGAGTTTAGGGTTTAGGGTTTAGGGTTTTGTTTTTAGGGTTTAGGGTTTTGGTTTTAGGGTTTAGGGTTTAGGGTTCAGGGGCTTTGAAAGATCGGCCTCTCAGTGAAACATTACCTACCTTTGTCCCCCCCCCCCCCCAAAGCCTAATTTACTGTAGTACCCTTTTGCCCTTTTTCTTTGGGGGGGGTCCCCTTATTAAAGCCGAATGCTAGGAAAAAGGGTACCCTTATTATTAAGGGGTTAACTGGGGAACCTAGATGAAGTCCATATTGGGGTTTATAATCACAACCTACAAAAAGGTAGGTTTTGGTAGGTTAAGGTAGAGTTTCATACCCTAACCTTTTGTTTAAGACATCTAGCTGTATGGTTAGGATGTGTTACATAAAAAACGGGTACTCTAGGTACCTTAAGAAGCCGCAGGGTATGACCCTATGAGTAGAATAGGGGATTCTTGGAAAGGTTCCTTCACAGATGGTTTAGGTTTTAGGGTCTGGAGCTTAGGGCCTGGATCCCCACTATGAAAACGAATATTGGGTTCCTCAAGAAGAACCCATGAGTTATGCAACCGTATTGTGGGAAACGTGTTTCGGGTTGGTTAGTGAGGGATCTACATTCGTGGATTCGGCACGATCAACCGCTAGAACCCTGAAGCGAACCCTAAACCCTCAACCGTTTGGGGCCTGCGTCCTTATGCCCTCACCATGTATCGCTTGATCCATAATGGAACATACCTCCCAATGGCTAGCCCACTTTCGGCCGTATCTTGCTGTGTTTGCAGATCGTGGAGCCTGTGCCTTCGTGGAGGTGTCTTGCAGTTGGAGGTCTTGGGGGCCTCGCGATATGGGTTTCCTGGGCAGAGTAGGGTTTTGCGGGTATGAAATTTAAATTGTTATAATTATATATTTTGGTAAACATACATAAGAATTCCTAACGATAATATCTAAGAACTATAACCCTCGATGGAGCCCTTGTAGAAACCTTTAGAAGGAATCTAAGGGTCCCAAATCCCGAACTCATTTTATGGGTGGCTCTTACGACTAGCCTCCCGGATTCATGGTTTTGTATACTACACCTGGTCCTGCTAGGGTTGATGATATAAATCCTGCATTACCTTAAGGGCCCTAAACTATGGGAATTATGGTATAATCCTTTTTATGGGTAATGCAGGAATTACATCATCAACCGTAGTTTCAGGATCTGCGCCCGAAGCAGGTGTTACTTGTAGGATCCCTTAACATCCGAGGTGAATAGGTCCGATGTGAACGAGCGCAGCCCTCTGACCTTTGCTGCTCAGCACCTGGGCTGCCGAAGCTTTCAGGGCCTGCTTGGAGAAGGGGATGACTTCTGCATAGGTAACTACCGTTCGAATTTATTGGTTTTGTCCACGGTTATCCGACATGAAACTTTATATCGAATAGCTACTTACAATGTCCCCTGACCCTCTAAGTACGGTGAGTTTGAGACTCATACCCTCAACCCCACGTCCTAAACAAGTCTAAATAAACCCCCCTAGCGTCTTTACGTTGAGAGGTTGGGTTTACGGTTTAGAGTTTCGCGCTTTTGAGCTATGTTGAGCCTGTCGGATACACCCCGGATCCTCCGGTTGCTGATAAATACCCTGCATTACCTATAAAGTTTAATTAGGGTCCTTAAGGTAATGCAGATTTATATCATCAACCCTAAACCCCGAAACCCCTAAACCCTAAACTTTGGCCCTAAACCCACTCATATACCCTAAACCCTGAACCCCTAATGCTAGGGATTTATATTACATCAACAGTATGAAACTTACCTTCTGAAGATCCTTCCGAGACCCCTGGAAGGATCTGAAACGTAGATCCCCTAAATTCGGCACTCTATGCTACTAAAGGGTACCTTGTAGGAAGCCCCCTTGAGGCCCTCTAAAACCCTGAATGAATCTTAATACACACTGAAGGATACCTTGTACGAAGTCCCTTTAAGGCTTCCTGAACCCAAAAGCCCTAAACCCATCAGCCTTAACCTCTACTTTTTGGATCCTCCCAGGGCTCTGCGTTCAGAGGTCTAAACAACAAGCAGTCGTCATACCTTGAAATGATACTAATGAGGTCCTGCGAGAATTTTGAAGCTAGGTTGCTTAAGTAAGGGAACCCTAAACCCGAAAGCCTAAACCCGAAACTAAACCCTTGGCCCCTAAAGCCTAAACCCTAAACCCCTAAACCCTCAGCCCTAAACCCAAAACCTGAAACCTTCCTTTTGGGAGGGGCCGGAACCTCCCCAGGAAGACCCCCTGGGCCTCTGAAGGTCTGAGGGGGTCAGGTTTAGGGGTTTAAGGGTTTAGGGGTTTAGGGTTTAAGGGTTTAGGGTTTTAGGGTTTAGAGTTTAAGGGTTTGGGGTTTGGGGGTTTGGGGCTTTGTGGGTTAAGGGTTTGGGGTTTAAGCGTTTAGGGCTTGTGGGGGTTAGGGCTTATGGGTTTAAAGGGTTTAGGGTTTAAGAGTTTAGGGTTTCCGGGGGTTTAGGGGCTTATGGGTGTGAGGGTTTAGGATTAGAGGGTTGAAGGGTGTAGGGTTCAGGGTTTTGTGTACGTTTCACGAACAAGTGTTGTTCGGTGTTTCATGAATCGGTCATAGGAGTGAGCCAGTGGGGTTTCAATATAAGGAAGTGTTGTCCTTCTTGCCGGCCTAAACAATGGAAGGATTGTAATTCTATGGTTTTGCCATGCAAAAGCTGCAGACGCGATGTGCAGCTCATGGCTCAATGCAGACAATCCGCTCTTGCAGGACTTCGTGCTGTGACAAGACGGCTCAAGTACGAGATGACCGCGTATTGGCTGGATAGGGCACATGCAGAATTGTGCGAAATAGGCGGAGTCCGCATGTACCACGACCAGTTCCACTTCTATGACAGTGAGCGAGGCGTTGGGAAACCGATCAGCAAGGCGGTATTGAAGCTTGGCATGATTGGCCTAGTGATTTGACATTTGGAGTTATAAAGTGCTTTTGGGTTGAATTGTCTGGTCTAGTTCTTACTTAAAGCTGGTAACATCTTACAAGTACTTACCTGCCCAGCTTGCTGTGGGACCATCTCCTACTCGATCTGGCTAGGTTTCTATTTAGTATCCTTCGCACAACCCTGATGCCCTTTTGGGGGTTCTCCTTCTTGAGGCAGAACCGTATGAACAAGGGTACCGTCTTCTTTGACGGGGATATTGAGGAACCTGGTATGTCTTTATAAATAAATATAAATATAAATAAATATATATATATATATATAAATATAAATATAAATAAATAAATATATGTACATATATATATATTCATTTAATTATTTAGTTATACATACATATATACATATATATGTATTTTTTATAGAACCCTTGTCGAACCCGCAGAAACCGCTGTAGAGCCTTTCTAGAACATGTAAAACCCATTAAACCTTTCCAGAACCCTCATAGCAGCCCCTAAAGCTTTAGTTTTGAAGGGGGGTACTGGGTAAACTGCTAGAAAAACCTTTTATCGCATCGCTGACAACGCGGTAGAGCACCTAAACCCTAAACCCCTAAACCCCTAATCCCTAACCCTAAACCCTAATTCCCTAAATCCCTAAACCCTAATCCCCTAAACCCCTAAAGCCCCTAAAAGGGGTTACTGGGGTAGCCTAGGCTTTCTTGCACGCAGGCAGGGGAACTTCGCTGTGGCAAAGCACTTAGTGGAGGCACCTCCCGGCTTCCGTCTATATAAACCCCTTCGGGGTTTAGGGTCTAAGGTTTAGGGTTTAAGGTTTAGGGTTTAGGGTTTAAGGTTTAGGGCTTGTGGTTTAAGGTTTAGGGTTTAAGGTTTAGGGTTTAGGGTTTAGGGTTTCGATTTCAGGAATAGGGCTGAGGGCCTAGAGCCTTGGGAAGAGCCAAGAAGTATTAGATCCCTTAAGCGGTTCCTGTGAAGCACCCTTTGGGAGTGTAGGGTTTAAAGTTTAGGGTTTAGGGGGTTAGGGTTTTAGGTTTAGGGTTTAGGGGTGGAGGGTCTGGCATTAGGGAGATCTATTTTTTCGACCTCCCCGGGGTTTCTGGGTTAGGGCAGGCTTTGCAATTGAGGCTACAGTAGAAGCCCAAAAGTTGGAAACCCAATATCCTCAATCCTTAATACTAATGTATAGGGAATCCCAGCACTATTTGGCCTTAACCCGGTTTCCAACTTTTTGGGGGCTACTATAGATATAGAGGGGTTCCGGGTTTTTTCACTGGTGTTCAGGGTTGGAGATTGGAGTGGAGCGTTTGGGGGTTCAGGCATCGGTCTTGCGGATTCTGGACAGTAGGGTTTGGGCGTCTAGGATTTAAGGGCCATGGGGTCAAAGCGAGGCTTCATGGTGTACACGGCACCGATGTGCACGTAGATGATGCCGAGTATGCTTTATAAGGGAGGATCGCATGCCAGTTGGTCGAACCCAAAAAGATAGAAGTCAGTGATTCTAGGACATTTTCAGGTGGCTAGTTACCGTTATAGGAGCCTATATACCTTATAGAAGCCTTATGGAAGCCCTATATACCCTAAACTCTCCACCTGTAGTTTCCTGTAATTGACGGGATCATTTACAACTGAGCGAGCAGGGAGTATCCAGTGTGGCTTTGCAGAACCGGGTCTGCATGCATGTACCAGGCCGCCTAACAAGACTCGCTTAGGGTTTAGGGTTTAGGGTTTCCCGGGTAGAGACATCGAAGCTAAGCCGTGCAATCGTGAAGGACTTGGAGGCCAAATACACGGGTTCGCTTACACCTGGGCTGCATTCGAGGATTATGCGTTTCGTTAGTTCGACGGTTGCCACTACTAATCAATTTAGTTGTCGAAGTTCCGAGTCATGTGGCAAGTGTTTCGTGTTGGTTGTCTCTGTACGTCTTTGTGTCTGATTGCAAGATTGCTACGGCACATCTTTCGGCTGGGACTGTAAACCTTGCAGAACTATATCTATCCGGTTTTCAAGTTTGGGGTCAAACAGATCATGCAGGGTTGATAGAGAGCAGAGCCGTAATCTAGTACCAATGGTAGTGCAACCAGACTTGAGGCAGGGGCAGACAAAGACCAGCGCGACCGGGATGGATGCACTGCATTGTGACCTGGCTGGAGCTATTCGTCTTACCTAGCCAGCCGCAGATTTCTCAATTTACCCTAAATAAACCGTCCATGGTTGGTATTTATTTGCAAGGGGGTTTTGAGTCTTCGGGGCCCAGCGTTTGAGCAAAGAGCAGTGTGATTTAGTAAAACCCTGAAACCTAAACCCTAAACCCTAACCCTTGTTAGCTGAGCTTCAGGGCTTGAAAACCCTGAACCCTCCATCGCATGTTAAGCAACTTGAAGTTCCAATCCCTTCACCCTAAACCCTAAACTTACCCCTAAACCCTAGGGTTAAGCATTCAGAGGCCATGGGAAACCCCAGAAGGTCCCTTTTAATTAAGGGCGAATACGGGGCATGGTACTAAGGATCGTGCACGGGTGTTGTTAAGGAGGGGCTTTAGGGCACTTAGGGTTTAGGGTTTAAATTTTCTTGGTTTATGCGATGATGTAGGAGCACGACAAAACGCAATCAAAAGTACAGCAAAGGGCCTTCCAGCAGCCCCCCCCTAAACCCTAAACCCTGAACCTACTATTGGGCCTCGACCAGAAAGCAGACCGAAACTCCCGAAAGGCTATCCCACCATTGTTCGGCGGAAGAAAAGCCTTTGCTTGGGGACTCTGGCTTCCAGATCTTTTCAGGGCTCTGGGTAGTGGGCTCTACGTACGGGCAATGCCTATAAACCCTAACCCCTAAACCCTAAACCCTAACCCCTAACCCCTAAGCCCTACACCCCTAAACCCCTACACCCCTAAACCTAAAACCCTAAAACCCTACACCCCTAAACCCTAAACCCCTAAACCCTTAAACCCATCCCCGAAAGCAGACGCCAGGGATCAGTAGCAACTCGAGGCCGCCAGCCTTAGATCCAGAGTTCCCTTAGACTAGGTTCTTGTTAAGGGATTTAGTTCAAGTTACCAGAATACAAAAACCCTATTATTTACTTTAGATCCCTGTTATGGTAACTTAAACCCTAAACCCTAAACCCCTAAACCCTGGTATGATAACTTAAATTTGATCCCTTACCAAGAGCCCAGCAATGGCCGCTTCCGAAACGGCATGCTATAGGGTTTAGGGTTCATGGCATCGCTTAGGGAATTGTTCCTTGCCCTGCGACACGAAGCCCTTCCTCAATTGCGCAACACCCTCAGCCACTACTCGCCATCTAAAAAGTAGATTCCCTAATTTGGGACCCTATACTACTGAGGGGTACTTTAAAGGAATCCCCTTAGGGGATCTATTTTTTAGATCCTTCCGGTGGTCTGGGCTTCAAAGCCCTGACAGCTGACCCGACTCCAACATGCCCAGAAAGCTCCTGTACAGAATCCTCGCATAAAAGGTTCAGGGTTTAGAGTTTAGGGGTTTAGGGTTTAGGGTTAAAGCCATGCAAAGGGCCCTGGAAACCTTAAGCCCTAAACCCCTACGAAAGCTCATAGAGGAGCCCTTTGAAGAGGAACCCTTCCATCAACATTAACATTAACAAGAAACCCCTAAACCCTGAACCCTAAACCCTAAACAAGAACCCGCAAAAAATATTAGGTTTATGGTAGGTCAAAGTAAACGCTGGCAGTGAAAGCTTGGAGCCCAAGAGCCTCCCCAGGTGCTATGCGGCACTGCATGGTCAGAGGCAAGTCGTTTCTTGGCTGCTGAGTTGTATAGACTACGGTTTAGGGTTTTGGGGTTTAGGGTTTAGGGTTGATAGACTTTGAATATTTTTTTCAGGGTTTAGGGCGAAGCTTTAAGTGTTTTTGAGTTTAGGGAGTTCAGGGGTCGAGGGTTCAGAGCTTAAGAACCAGTTAACAGTTTTAGGGTTTAGGGCTTAACTTTTTTTTGAGCCATGTCACAGTGTTTCATGGTTTGGCGAAATCTGTTATACATGTGCTTCTCACGGTTTCAGGATTTTGGGTGTAACGTGTTGGATGATACAACTGCCTTCAACCCCCTATATCTAGGACATTTTCCGGTGGGTACTTACCGTTACAGGAGCCTTATAGAAGGTCTATATACCTTATAGACGCCTGTCCATCGTCACGATTTAGAGGTTCCTCATTGGGGTTCAACCCCTCGCCAGATGCCATGTTGGTGTTCTGGAGGTGCAGGTAACGTAGAGTTACAGCGAGGCGCAATCGAACATGGGCTTACACAAGGCGATCGAATTTTCACTCAGAAAGAAGCTGTGCTGATGCTCAAGCTGTACATGCTTCCCTTAAGCTAGCTTCTTAAAGTCAACTCCTAAGGTTGTCCTATACATGTCCTTTTGTTCTGTACATACATGTGCCAATCGGCCTGCTGTGACGCCATCGTGGCTTACTGTTTTGGAGCTCGGCTCCCGTTGGCTCAGCCTCGGGCTTGAGTCCGATACAGCATGCGAAAGGCAAAGGTTTTCTCTACACTCCTCCTTAGTCGAATTGCTCCCGGCGAGCACGAGACTACTATCTTAATCCCCTTTGCCTCAATGTCATCAAGCAGTAACGGCAAAAGGTCCTCCTATTGGTGTTGGGGACAGTGCGTAGTACGTGACAGTCCGGGAACAGATGCATCACACCAGGTGTGCGTGCACTGCTGGTTATCATCTCGAGTTCACATAGCTGTACATCAGACAGACCCGGAG
Organism: Symbiodinium necroappetens; assembly: GCA_905231915.1. Lineage (NCBI taxonomy): Eukaryota > Dinophyceae > Suessiales > Symbiodiniaceae > Symbiodinium > Symbiodinium necroappetens. The sequence goes on from CAJNJA010086141.1 coordinate 30,507, forward strand.
GTCCATCTGTTTGAACTCCAATTTCACGTGATCCTTGAAAGGTTCCCCGGTTCCGAACTGAACTAGCCCTACCCTGCGTATTCGGAGGTGGTGGCGGAGGATCAGGAATCGGGGGAGTCGGTGGACGGACCAAAGTCCAGGTTGGTCGATGCTGCGACGACGAGGAGGTAGGTTCGGCAGTTGGCGGTGTGCTCACATGAACGGTCACCTGCTGTGACGCCGGAGGGTTCGGAGGAGGTAGCGAGGGAGTGTGGACTCCTTCAAGTCCAGCTCCTTCGACGGTGCCTTCAGAGACTCCACTATCCCCAGCCTCTCGCTCTATAGCCCTCCGAATTGCTTCCTGCCTCCTAGACCTTCTGGCTTCAACTTCGGTAGGTCTAACCGCTGCTACCTGAAACTCTGCGCTAGGCTGACGTATGCATTGTCTCAAACAGTGCTTTCCCAACTCCCATATGAAGAGGACAGAACAAGCCATCATAACGACTATCACATACAAATCCAAATCCACATGGTCGTTATCTTCCTCCTCCTGGGATGAAGCGGGCTGCAGCTGTAACATTAGCAAGGCCAGCACTAAGATCATGCCCTGTCCTTCGGGACTGGACTCCAAGCTCCTTAACGAGCGCGAGGCCGCAGCTACAGTTTGGATACTTGGGTCTTTAAGTTCAGGGAGACCAATACCTAGCATTCCATTCAGAAGCTCTAATCGAGGAGCGGGTAACGCTTTAGTAAGTATATCAGCAAGCTGGACTTCGCCTGGGCAGTGCTTAACAGATAGCTGTCCATTTTCTATCATTTCTGTTAGGAAGCTTGCTCTCACTCTTAAGTGGCGGGTGCGCTGTGAGCCTCCCCCCTCTGCTAAGGTGATAGCGGCGGTGTTATCAACCCTCAAGGTGATGTCGAGGTGCTCCCCAGACACCTCACTGGCTAGAGCTTGCACGGATTGAGCTAACACCACGCCTTCGCAGGCGGCGATGAGCTCACACTCTGCTGTGCTCAAACTGACAAGACTCTGGCGACGAGATTTCCAGAACACACAGCGGCCTGATAGTTGCACTGTTATGCCGGATATAGACCTTTCTCCGTATGGAGCAAACGATGCATCTGTGAAGACCTGCAGGCCGGCGGTGTCGTCGGGAGTCAGTGATAATCGCATGCTTCTCGTATTTGCGAGATAAGCCAGGATCCTCAGGCCGACTTTGGTTACGAAAGCTGGAGCCTTCATGGTCCAACTAGACATGAGACCAACGCCAAAAGCGATATCCACACGCGTGCGCTGAGACACCCACAACAACTCTCCAGTTATGCGCTGCGCCCCTTGTAAGGTCTCATCAGTAAAACCGATCTCTTCGATCGGTGCTTCTCTTATCCATTCCTTGGGCACAGGCACGTTGGAACGACACGATCGCGAGAGGTCATGACTGCGTACAAGCTCGTCGATGTATCCTTCTTGCGCCAGGCTAAAGCCGCAGGGACCATGCTCATCTCTCTCCTCGTATATATCAATGCCGAGGAACCTTAGAGCTTTATCTTCTCCGGCCTTTTCGAGGTCGGAGCACTGCCATCTTTGTTTCACCCACTCGTGAAAAGCCTTGGCGGTCTGCCACATAGACACAACCAACAGATCGTCGACATATACGAGTACATGTCCAATGACGGTATTGCCTGAGACAATGATCTGCCATAAGTTCTCGTCGCTGGCGGTTTTCTGCAACCTGGCTTGTCCTTCAGAGGTGGCAAACGACGCGGTCAAGAGCATATCATCACGATATCTTGCCCACCATTTAGGTGCTTCTTTAAATCCGTATAAGGCCTTCCCTACTTCCCATATTTCGTCACTGTGGGCTATACCTAGTAGACACAGAATTGCGGGAGGTCTTAACCCATATCGGCGGGTACTGGTTTTAGGGATTGGGGCGAGCAGAAAGGCGTTCTTGATGTCTGTAGACCACGCTGAGTGCCTAGACTTGCCAGATCTTACAAGCAACGTTCGTAGCGTTTCCGCTGCCGCTCCGGAGGCATATAGAATGTCTTCCGACACTCCCTTGGCGTAGTTACCGCAGCTTACAATCCTCACTTTCCTACGGAAAGGGTTTCCGGGCTTACCTGGCTTAACCGTGAACATGCACTTTGCAGGCAGGATTTCGATGTTGGGATCCTGCACCAGTTGACGTGCCTTAGCTCCACGGTGCCTAATTATCGCCTGCATGCTCACTAAGGAATTCAGCTCATCCCTTGCAGCCTCTACCCACTTATCAAGATGTCTTCGAACCTCAGAAGGAGATACTTGATGAACTACCTCAAGGGGACCCGATAGCTCGGCTAGTAGTTCTTCAACGTTCGGCGTGAACGAGTTTTCTACTACCTTAGATGCAATGGGAGACTCAGCTAAATGGGCTGCCTCGGCAGACACGGCAGTCATCACCGAAGGAAACTTAACCCCGATCTGGGGTGGTCCATTGTTAGCGTTAAATACTTCCTCTGGAGTTACTCGGCAAGCTTGGGGATCTAGAACCTTAGGGGTAACCGGCCGCGGGCTACACCGCTCAGGGCTAGAGGAAGGTCCTGATTGAACCATTCTAATCCTATGATCACCATCTCCAGGCGGATCAAGACCGGGTGGCCTCGGGATTCCGGGTTGTGGTGGTCGATCAGAGGAGCTGGCTGCGCTACGTGATTGAAGCCATGGTGGGGGTTCTACCTGGGGCGGCATAGTAGATTGCAACCATGGTGGGTCTTCATATGAATCATCATCATCATCATCAGTGCGTGCTGCGCACGCGCTTGCCTGAGCTAAATAATCACGTCTGGTGACAGAGGCACTGCCTGGTGCAGTTCGCTGAGCAACACTAGAGCTACTAGCGCTACCTCCGGTCGTCCATTCAGTTTCCCAGCCTTCGCATGGCGAGGCGTTTCCAATCTGGTCTTGCTCTCCACCAGAAGCGTTGTTGGTGCTGGGAACCCATTCGTCTTCCCAGTACCCATGATAGTATGGCTCGGGCGCCGTTACTTCAGGCGGAAGCTCCTCCTGAACCTCTGGGCATGATGGTAGTTGCTGAACAAGATCCTGGGAGCCTCGAGGTGGTAGTTGGTTTGGGCGCACTCCAAGATTTGGCAATGGAGGATCGGGTCGGGACTGAGCTAAGGTGCGGTTCTGTAGGTACCATGCTATCTGTTGTGAGTCTCTATCGTACAACCTTACTTCACCCGTCTTCAGCCCGCAGTTATTAGGGTTATCTGGACGGCGAGTTCCTGGGGGATGAACCCCAAACATCACCCTTTCCGCCTCCCATGGGGAGAGCCCTAGCTCAATTAAGTCCTCAACGAACAGATAGATCAAGTCTTCTGGTTCATCAACTCCAAGCCGGCGTAGTTCCGAATAAATATACTGAATGTCCCTTTCCCAAAGGAACAAGTTTAAATCTTTGGGGAAGGACTGTCCAGACGGTTGGTTTCTAGATGCTCCCTCGGAAAGATCCCACGCCACTAGGGAGGTGTTGGAGTCGGGCTGTTCGTCAACATTCAATGGTCCTTGCACCTGAGGCGAGGTCAAAGGTTGTGAAGAGTCGCTCACGTACTGCATTGCCTGACTGCTGGACGAGCTATGATCTTGCTCTTGCGACTCACTGGTTGGCCTCTGATTGGCGTCCCCGTGTGGACGCAGGGCCCTTACCTGATGCTCCTCCTGAGCTTTGCTTGGCAGCTCAAACCCATATTCCCTTAATAGGACTTGATCATCCTTGCTTAATTTGTGCACGCCTAGCCGTGAATATCCGACTATCACCCAATCTGGATTCCTCCGCACTGCATGATAGCACCTAGGATCGAATGCTTGCACGCTACTGGTGATTGTCACGACACTGGCGGAATCCCATTGCGGCACAGGTGGGGGCTTAACCTTGGGATCATGAGGTGGGCCTGTCCATAACTCAATAGACCCTGGCACACACAACACGAAGTTCTTAGTACCCCACTCATTCCTAAAATCCCGGTGCATGGGCACGTCGGAGGCGTGCATCAGCAGGAGAGAGGCCCACTCGGCTGGCGAGCTATCTTCCTTTATCTTAGATTTCAGGAACCCGTTAAGGAATTTAGTTAGACTTGGACGCTGCTTACAGAGGGTCGTCACCCCACGCTGACCTCCATGGCAATACGCTCCGATGACGAATCGTCCTTCAAAGTCGCCTCGGCGGTCAGTGGTTGACACCTCCGAACCTTGCAACATTGTCATAACCTCACGGAACTCCTCCTCGGCGAAAGTTCCGGCTCTCCAGTATTTTTCAGCTACGGCTTCAAGGCTTTCGCTGGCATTCTCCTCTTCAACGAACCTCACTGTGGTTTTCTCCCTCAACCTCGTGCTCGGAGTTAATAACTCCGGTGGCTCTTCTACAGCAGGCTCGGAATCCCCTTCAGCTTCCTGTAATGGTGCAGGAGCAGCTTCTTCAAGAATCTTAGGATCAACTATACCGGTCCTGAACCCCTTTGAGGCTACCAAACTCCCTTCGGGGGTTACCAACACGTGTCCTTCAGGAATGGTAAGGTGGGGCGCTCCGTAACGCGCTCGTACCCATCTGGTCAAGAGTTCCTTATTGGCTCCAGGCGGCCTCTTTAACTTGTGCAATACCACCTGACCAAATGCTGGTAAGGGTTCCTGGCCCAGAGTAGCGCGGTTGTAAGACTCAGACGCCCACCTCATTGCCAGAGGCCAGTGCGAAACCGGAAAATCATTTGCGGCAATCAAGGTGCGTGCTCGCGCCTTGAACCAGCCTACCATTCGCTCTGCAAGTCCATTCCCTTGCTTATCAGTAGGAATTGTAGTCTGTAAACGGATCCCTTGGCCTGGTAACCATCGGGATAGCGCGTCGGACGTAAATTCCGTCCCTGGATCACAATGCAGAACTCGAAGTGGATAATGTTGAGTAATTCGCAGTACTAGCTGTTGTATACCGGCGGTTACATCAGCTCCGGACTTAGACTTCAACCCCACAAAGTATCGCAAGGTCACAAGCTCTACTCCGGAAGTTGCATCCTTTAATTCAGCCTCTAGCTTATCGTCGTCAAGGTACTCAAGTTCCCCTTCTACCCCTTCTGCATGCCCTTCAAGCGCGTCTTGAGGCGTGGCCGGTGGAACATCGAGGGCTTTGGCTTCAAGCTTCGGCTCCAATTCCCCGAACAGACCCTCGAACTCTTCTACAGAAAGCTCTGCAAGATCTAAGCCAGGATCTGTCGGTGCATACTCGTCGAGCGAATCAGGCAAGTCCTGGAGAGGGTCGTTGATCCCATCCTTTTCGACTGGTTTCGGCTCGGGGGGTGCGAACTTAACTGCTATCATAGACTTAGGCATTCGAAACACCCCTACTAGGCCAAAGCGCAGGTGTGGATTGCCAGAGACTGATTGCTCGTCGCGTCCTTTCTCAGAGGGCGGCATTGGTCCGAACAGATCAACGGACAGCGTAAAGGCTTGTGGATTTTTTACTTTTCTGTGCTGCACACCTAGACCAGAGCCTTCTACACAAAACTGACAATCTCTCCGATATGGCATATGGCCTCTCATTATGTGTGCCCTCCAAGCTTCCTTATCTTCAGGCTTGAGGGCACTCACTTCGACATCGCTACACCCTTCATCATCACCAGGCAGCATGCCGGATGAGCCTTCTGCCCTTCCTTCTGAAGTTGTTGAAGAGGAAGATGTACTTCGCTCCGACGCGGCAGCAGCTCTACTTATGCCCTCTGAGATTGTTTGATCTAGCTCTTCTAGCCCAGGGCCCCTTACCTTACCATCTAGAGCCTCAACAATCTCTTTCTTAAAACCTAGACACCAACCTGTGCGAATGTCGTGTGACATGTGGATCGGTGGGCTCGGGTCGCCCTTGCGCGGAATTCCTTGCAAGTGGTCGAGGCTTAAGTTTGTGCCTATAATCGTAGGGCGGAGCCAACTGTGACCTAAAGAACCTTGGCAAAAGTCTATTACACGAACCCTAGCCCAATGCTGGAACGTCCTCCATACCTCAGTTTCCCAAAAGGCCTCAGGACTAATTCCGGTCTTGCTGTCCGAGACAGATCCGGCTCTTGTGGAGGGAATCTCCTTGAGGAACGGGATTGCTTGGCCACGGGCGACTGAAGCGAGTGACCATAGAAACAGGTCTTGAACCGCGAGCAAGCTCTCCTTGGTAACGGAGGGATCGGTGGAACTTCCAGCCCACGGGTCCTCGATGGTGCGTGGGGTATCATTCATCTTATTCCAAGTCCTATATGGCGGTGAAGAGAGCACTGCTGATATGCGCCCCTGTGCTGCGGCCCAAAGTAAGACGGACCAGGGCCCGGCTTCGACGCAAAGATCCCAGCCTCTTCCACCACGTTCTCTTAGGTCTATTGCTAGGTACTCAAGGTTTCGCTCTTGTGCCCATAGTTTCAACGGATCACCCTCAGTTAAGGGGCCTGAGCAGAGTGACACTATCCATCCTCTTGAGGCATGAAGTGATCTCCTCCGCGATCTACTCAGTGGAAGACGCTTCAATATCTCCCAGCCATCCTTATCAGAAACTCCAGGTAACTCCTCACACAGTCTCACTTTAACGGCTTCCGGAATTTGCTTCAAATACGGTTGTGCGAAGGCTGCCCTTAGCAGGTGATCGCGGCTACCTGAGACTACAAACTTATTGAGAGTGTCCGTTGGGTCCTTGGGGGCGGAGATTTGCTGTAGCTCTGCTTGCATGGCTTGTACACTTTGTTCAAAGTCCTTCAGCTTCTGGGACTCGAGTTCAGCAATGAGCCTCAGAGCTTGGTCCTCTTGCATGTAAGGGCAAGTGTTGCCTGACACTCCTACCCTAAGCGGCCCTAACCTGGGGTGCGACACCTTAAGACCCTTATGTTTGCTCCATGAGACTTTGCAGCCTAAAGTTTGGACAAGGGCTCCTAAAGGAAGGATGGTTTGTAGCTTCGAGTTATTCGACTCTTCGGCGGAAGGGGGAACTACCAAGGTTCCACCACTAGTCTTAAACCACTCTTCTTTGGAATCCCCTGCCAACGTCACGCCAACCCTCTCTAAGTTACCTAGTCCTTCCGTATAAGGCACAACGGCATGGGTAGCACCACTGTCGAGCAACGCTTTCACACCTGCTTCAAATTCCTCAGCGGGCTTAGAATCCTTGGATACTAAACTAATCATACGAACCTCATGCTCCTGTGCCATTGCACGAAGTGAGTCGATCTGCGCATTTAACGACTCTAGTGTCACAGGGGTGCCTTGAGTTACACCCGTGCTGCCTGCGAACCCTTGTGCAGCTGGAGGCGCCCCTGGGCTGATAGGGACTGCTTGTTGCACGGCTCCGGATGGAGCATACTGCACTGGAACTGCCTGTTGCAATATCTGTGCGGCATCAGACAGCATCGTTTTAATTTGTTGTTGGGACACTTCCTTTGGTGGCGGTGGCGCTCCGGGAACTGTGGAGGGATTATTAGCATTCCCCTTGGGGTGAGCTACATTCTTAGGGGTTGATGGTGGCATCTTATGCTTTGCTTTCTCTTCCCCTTTCATCCCGGCCTTGCACTCAACGGCTCTATGTCCCTTCGCACCACAATTGCGGCACCTTTGCGGTCGCTCGGCGGCTGGTATTGCTTGCCAGTTGTGTACAAAGGTACAGTCGGCGCCCTTTTTACAACCTCCTGGATTCATAAAGAACGTACACGGGGTGCCCCCAGTCGTTTGCCCCTCATTCGAAGCATTGGCCTTGGGAGTGCTGAGATTCTTCGGGTTAGCCTTACCCCCTTTTGGGTTCTTAGGGTTGGGCGGATTATCCTCTACGCCTTTAACCTTAGCATCTGCAGTAGGGGATGTCTCCTTTGGCTTCCCTTGATCTTTAGAGCCGGCACGATGCACAATCGTCTCAAGCTCACCCAGCATTTGAGCATGCAGCTGCTCCACCTTAGTGTCGTCCGGGTTGCTATCTACCTGGAGGGCCGCACGGGTTAGGTTTACTCTAAAGGCCACATCAGGGTTTGCCTGCAACACCACTCTTGTGATCTTTTCCAGCGCCTTAACCCGTAAGGCACTATCAGGGAGGGTCCCACCTAATTCTTTCATCCTATCACAGCAACGCGACCATCTTCTTAGGATATCAGCTGTGTCCTTTACGTTAGTGCCCTGACTGGGGTCTTGGATGTGGCGGAGCCCGATTTCACGCTCAGCGAGGCCTCCTGGAGCATAGATTACGTATCGTCGCGCAACCACAGAGAGGAGCCCGGTGACTCTAGCAGCACTAATTTCTTCACGTACTGGGGTTGGGCATGCTGCTAAGATCATAGTCTCGATTCTCCTAGACACGCGCGCCCATTTCGGCTGGGTAATCTCGTCCGAGGGGATGGGCTTCGACGTCAGCCGTGACACTGCATCGAGTCGAAGATATGCCTTATACCAAGCCCTAGCTTCAGACAGGACTAAGGCCCACAGCTCTTCACTAGTGTCCGACACGTCACTTAATGCTGGGCGACTGGAATGAATCCAATCAGCAAAGTGTAAACACGACTCGGGTCCAACGGCCGGCAAAACAGGGAGAGTATTTACTCCAGGCTTGATGACCTCTTGCCTGGCCTGTTTGGGGCTGCTTGCCAAGTCGGCGACTACACCTTGCAACTGTGCCATTCCAGTAAGCACAACGCTCATGGGATCACTAACATTTGCTTCTCCAGGTCCAGGGCTAGGGGCCTTAGACCTAACATCTAGAGGATCTTCAGGACCAAAGTCCAAAACCCTAGCAGTTGGGTCCTCTGCGGCATTCAGCTGGGCATAGACTACAGTCCCATCTTCAACAGTTCTCTTCGCAAGACTCGGCCTCGAAACACCTGGGGCTTCGGGCGGTAGCACGGGAGGGGAGGTCTGCCTATAGCTCGAGGGTTGTTGCTGAATCATCGGCTCAACAGGAGGAGGTGGAGGTGGTCGTAAGTCCACGGACCGTTGAGGAGGAGAGACTGGTTTAGGTGATGTAACGCCGCCAACCAGATTTCCGAATCCCCTTCCGATCCAATCCAAACCTGAGAACCTTCCTGATCCCGCAAATCTACTCCCTGACTCCCTGCTGTACACTTGCGTTGAAATCTCTTGTCTCAGTGTCCTGTTCTCGGACATTAAAAGTTCTACCCTGGTCCTCAGTTCCCGAGCTTCTTCGTCCCGCTGCAGCATGAATTCACGAACTTGCCTCTTCACTTCGGCTTGGATGTCACTAGATGTAGTTGACGGTGGCTTAACTCCCGAAGATGGAGCTTCAGGCAGATATAAATGAGGAGCCGAAGCTTGCAGTCCGTTGAGACGCTGTAGGGTATGCTCATCGAGTAAAGGTGTAGATGGGCCTTGGGCAGCTCCAGGCAATGGTCCTGGTCGGTCTGGGCTTCCAGATTGTGCCGAAATAAATCCGCCTGTATCACCAGAACGTGACTCTGGCACCGAAGGCCCCGGAACACCATGACCCAGGACAAAGCCTTCGACCGCCGCAGGTATAGCTTGTACAGCTTTGGCCACTCCACCCAGGAAACCTCCTGCAGGCCTGGTCATCCCTTCCTGGGCGGCATGGGCAGAGGTTCCTTGAACTTTTCCCTGAGGTCCCATCAAGAAACCCCGGGCTGAGGCCGACGAAAGAGTCGCGCCCGAAGACGAGGGTAGCTCAGTTTCTGTCAGAACCTGCGCAGTATCTGCCGGTCCAGGCGTAGACTGATCCACATTCAAATCATCCCGCACTAGCTCTGTGGCAGCATTACCTGTCGTCTCGCCATCCATATCATAGGGACCGCGAACAGGAGGTGCAGGTACACCGTTCAGAGTAGTGCTCCTTGTTGGCGAAGTCTGAGGGCCACTTGGCTCATAACCTGTCCATCGTCACGATTTAGAGGTTCCTCATTGGGGTTCAACCCCTCGCCAGATGCCATGTTGGTGTTCTGGAGGTGCAGGTAACGTAGAGTTACAGCGAGGCGCAATCGAACATGGGCTTACACAAGGCGATCGAATTTTCACTCAGAAAGAAGCTGTGCTGATGCTCAAGCTGTACATGCTTCCCTTAAGCTAGCTTCTTAAAGTCAACTCCTAAGGTTGTCCTATACATGTCCTTTTGTTCTGTACATACATGTGCCAATCGGCCTGCTGTGACGCCATCGTGGCTTACTGTTTTGGAGCTCGGCTCCCGTTGGCTCAGCCTCAGGCTTGAGTCCGATACAGCATGCGAAAGGCAAAGGTTTTCTCTACAAAGCCTTATAGAAGCCCTATATACCCTAAACTCCCCACCTGTAGTTTCCTTTGGTTATAATAATAATAAGCCCTGAACCCTGAGCTCGTGAACTCGGCAACTGAGGTTTGGTATCTGATCGATGCCGGCGCAGACAAGGCCAGCAAGTTTTTCGTTCGGTTGATGGTATAAATCTTGCAGTACCCATAATAAGGAATATACCATAATTTCCATAGCTTAGGGTCCTTAAGGTCATGCAGGATTTATATCATCTACAGTAGTTCTCTAAAATTCGGGTCCTTTTGTCTACGTCTAAAGATGACGTACTATTTTGGGGGGCCGGTCCAGAGCCGCTTTGCTCTTTTCAGTTTAGGGTTTGGGGCTGAAAGGCCTGGGAATTCTGCGGTTTAGGGTTTTGGGTTAAGGGGTGTTCCACCCATGATTGTTCCGTTTAGGGTTTAGGGTGTGTCAGCTGTACCACTCCTCTGCCCATCACCACTTCGAAGGCTTTTAGGGTTTGGGGTTTAGGACTTAGGACCCTACACCCTAACCTAAACCCTAAACCGTGGTTCTTAGCTGTGGGTTCAGGCTTAGCTGTTTCGGTTCTTCGCATCCGAGGTTTGGAAGCACAGCTTAACGCGTACCCTTCACGCTGAAAGTGTACGTGTCTTGGTGTATGTACTGAGCAGCAGGGTGTTCTTTGAAATGAAGTTGCGTGAGCAGCTACTCTTACTATTCCTTGGGGCCTTAGGGTTCCTTACTTGGAGGCCCAGAAGACTTAGGAAGTCGGTTATAAGTAGGGTTATAATTAGGGTAATTCCATTTAGGGTACTTATAACTCTACTTATAAGCCACTTACTAAGTCCCTTGGGCCTCCAAGTAATGTACTTCCAGTTACAATTTACCCCAAGACCTGATAAGCACGGTTTAGGGTTTAGGGTTTATAAACACGGTTCAGGGTTTAGGGTTTCGGGGTTTAGGGTTTAGGGTTTAGGGGTTTAGGGTTTAGGGTTTAGGGGTTTAGGGTTTAGGGTTTAGGGGTTTAAAATCGGCTCAGGGTTTAGGGCCTAAACCCTATAGGCCCTAAACCCTTCACCTCAAGACCTGATGCTAATTGTTAGGTCCCTTATACCCTCATCCTGAAGCTTCGTGCATGGTCCAGCAGCGCACTCAGCACCTCAGTATCCTACCCTAAGGGTCCATGTACCCAAATAGTAGATACTTAGGCCCCAAAGTACCCAAACAGGGACTACTTTAAGGCCAAAGTATGTCTATTCGGCTACATGGACCCTTAGGGCTATGTATTTAAGCCTTAACCTCTCGAGCCCTCCGAGGAGCCCTAAACTTCGAACCCCAACCCTCTAGCCCCTGAGCCCTGAACCCCCGAAACGCTAAGCCCTAAGCCCTAAACCCTAAGCCCTACACCCGAAGCCTTAATTGATTCATCCTTGCAGGCATCCAGGGACAAAGCTGGCCAAAGCGCTCTTCACATGGCAGCCGGTCGTGGGCACTTCGAGGTGCCCACGTTTGTGGTTTAGGTTTTTAGGGGTTTAGGGTTTAGGGTTTGTGCTTTGGGGATGGGGGTTTGAGGGGTGTTTTGTAGCTTCTGCGTTTTGGCGCGATGGGTTTGTAGGGGCTAATTTCTTGGAAGGGTTGTGCAAGGATATTTGTGCTTGTGCTTCGTAGGGCGATAGTATTCGGGTTTCTGTCAAGGGTAAAGGAACGAACGAGTCCTTACCGTCCGACTTCTGACCATGTTTGAAGATATACCGGATATACCGCCAAAACCCTGGGGCTTAGGGCTTGTAGGGTTCGTGAGGTTGTACCCTGAGGGTCCAAAGTATCCAATGATTCGGTACTCGGATTTAGGATAGTAGTTTTACAGGTTCGTAATGGCAGAGTATATGATTAAGTATTTACTTGGAACCTTAGCGATAGGGTCTAAAGGTTTTGGGTTCAGGGGTCTGGACTTTGCAGCTTTGGTGCTGTTGTGTCTTACTTGGGGTTTCAGACCTTTGCTGTAGTTTCACGAGCTGCACGATTGCCTCTGTCATGTGGTAAACGAGGGCGCTTACAGCAGTCTCCTGCGCACGTTGTTGGCCGCCGTGCCACCGGCATGCCTCTGAACGAAGGTGATGCATTCCACTCTGACGGCCGCAAACCCTAAGGGTCCAAGTACTCATTATTTCAGGACTTTGGGGCCTTTATATGGGTACCAAATACCATAAATAAGGACTACTTGGACCCTTAAGGAAAGGCATTCTGGCGACACGCGCCGCCATCCTGCCAGACACCATGCAATTGTTGGACTGGGCCTGTGCGAGTGGAGCGACCCCACGGTTTAGGGTTTAGGGGTTTAGGGGTTTAGGGCTTAGGGTTTAGGGCTTAGGCCCCACGGCATCTTTGCCTTTGCTGAAGCACCAAACGCCGGCAGTCAAACGTGCATTTACGCGGATTGGGCCGTGCTGGAAGATGGGATCCTCTTCGTTCTGCGTTTTGGATTTATAGTGGCCCTACACCGTATGTACCTTCTATACCCTAAACCCCAGAGCTAAACCCTAAACCCAAATCCGAAACCAACTGGAATTGAACCCTTCGAAGATTTAGGGCCGGGGCTTAAGATTGTGTTGCCCATTCAGCGTGCCTAGCGAGCGCGAGGCCTTGGGGTTTCCAAGGGTTCCTTAGAGTAGCTTCCTGAGCCCTAAAACCCTAACCCGAAACCCTAAAGCCCTAAACCCGAAACCCTAAACCCTGAACCCTAAACCCTAAACCCGAAACCCTAAACCGAAACCCTAAACCCGAAACCCGAAGCCCTAAATGCTAAGCCGTAAACCCCTGAGTAGGTAGCCTTTAACCTCTTGGGGCTACTAAAGCCCGCATATCATCCCAATCCCTACCAGTACATGTACACATATACTAGATACCTTCTGGGTTCTCGTTAAGGGATCCAGTTTAAGTTGCTATAATAAGGAAGCCATGTTAATTACTATAGATCCCTACTATGGTAACTTAAATTAAATCCCTTAACAAGAGCCCAGCCTTGGGCCTAATTAGGGTCCCCTCTTCGGCCCCCCTTTTAGCACGGCACCCTTGTAAAAAGGATTCTAACAGGCACCCCAATTCAGAGAACTACCCATATGTGTTACCAGTCAACACAAGATATCTTACTTTAAATGGTTACTACGATTGATGATATAAATCCTGCATTACCCATAATAAAGAATATACCGTAATTCCCATAGATTGGGGTCCTTACGGTAGTGCAGGATTTATATTATGAGGGTTCCGGGTTATGTTTATTCTTGAACGTACTCCCAAAGCCCTACTCGAGTATCAATCATTAAGGGTTTAGGGCTTAGGGTTTAAGCGTTAAGGGCTACGGTTGATGATATAAATCCTGCATTACCCATAATAAGGAATGTACCATAATTCCCACAGTTTAGGGTCCTTACGGTAATGCTAAGGATTTCTATCATCAGCGGTAAGGGTTTGGAGTTTAGGTTGTGGGGTTTAGTATGGAGTTACGATAGTAAGGAAACCATATATTAGTTACTATAGATCCCTAGTATGGCAACTTAAATGGAGTTTAGGGTTTGGGGTTTGGAGTTTAGGTTTCGTATGGAGCCCCCACCTTTCCGAAGACCGCGGGCCTGCTTATACTATACCCGAAAGGGCAGTGCTGGGCGCCTGAGTTCTAAACCCTAAACCCTACTTGGAGGCCCAGGGGACTTAGTAAGTGGCTTATAAGTTTTAGGGTTTATTGGTTTTGGGTTTAAAGTTTAGGGTCTAGGGCTTTTAGGGTGTAGGGGCTTAGGGTTTAGGGTTATAAGTAGAGTTATAAGTGCCCTAAATGGAGTTACCCTAATTATAACCCTACTTATAACCGACTTAGTAAGTCCCCCGGGCCTCCAAGTAAGCCCTGAAACCCTCAACCCTAAACCCTAAGCCCCAACCTCTAAACCCTTAAACTCTTATATACGCTAACCCCCCTCAACCATTAAGCGCTTATATATACCCTAAATCGTTGTATACCTCAGCCCCCTAAACCCTTAAACCCTTATAGATCCTAGCCCCCTAGACCATTAAGCCCTATACCCTAAATCCTAAACCTTAAACCCTAAACCCTGCCTAAATCCCTAAACCTCTAAACCCCTAGACCCCTAAATCCCTAAACCCCTAAACCCTTAAACCCCGAATATATCCTAGCCCCCTAAACCATTAAGCCGTATACCCTAAATCCTAAACCTTAAACCCTAAACCCTAAACCCTAAATCCCTAAACCCTAAACCCCTAAACCCTTAAACCCCTAAATCCCTAAACCCCTAAACCCCGAATATATCCTAGCCCCCTAAACCATTAAGCCCTATACCCTAAATCCTAAACCTTAAACCCTGAACCCTAAACCCTAAATCCCTAAACCCTAAACCCCTATAAACCCTTAAACCCCTAAATCCCTAAACCCCTAAACCCCTAAACCCTTAAACCCCGAATATATCCTAGCCCCCTAAACCATTAAGCCCAAGACCTAAATCCTAAACCTTAAACCCTCAACCCTAAATCCCTAAACCCTAAACCCCTAACCCCCTAAACCCCTAAAGCCCTAAACCCCTAAAAATCCTAAAGCGCTATACCCCCAGCCCCGAGGTCGTTCGCTTTCTGGTGGACGTCATGGCAGATATCCACCAGGCCCTTAAGCTCCTCTGAGGGGCTTCCTGGGTTCCTTTAACTATAAAGCTTAGGGCTTGTAGGGTTTTAGGGCTTTTGGGTTTCTAGGGTTTTTTGGAGTTTAGGGCTTTAGGGCTGTAGGGTTTTCGGGTTTAGGGCTTCAGGGTTTGAGGGCTTAAGGGCTTTAGGGTTTAGTTTTTTTTGTTTAGCGTTTTGTTTCTGAAACAGCCTAGTCAAGGGTTCCTTTTAGGGTTCCTTACAGTGGTTTCGGGTTTAGGTTTCGGGCTCCATTAACTAAGGTGTTCGATAAGACATTTATGAGGGTTCCTTAAAGGGCTGCATAAGATGTCTTTAAGAGTTCTTTTTTAAGGCTTTCTATAAAGGCTCTCCCAGGGGGTTTGGACCAGGGTTTAGGTTTCAGTGTTTAGGTTTTTTTGGGTTTGGAGTTTCGGGGCTATCGGGTTTAGAGTTGTGAGGCTTAGAGTTTTTGGGGTTTTGGGTTTAGGTGTTGGCTGAGATTGGGAGGGTTGAATGTAGGGCGTTCAATGAATGCTTACAAAGGGACCATAGAGTGCGGTTTATAAGGAAGGTGGCATGAAGATAGGTCGGAGAATCCCAAATAAGAGGCCTGTTTGAAGACATTCTACCTTCACCCGCTGACGCGACTGCTACTTGGCTATCTAAGTGTATGGTTTTCATGGCCTTATCGCAATTTTCACGGTTTTTAGCATCCCTGTAGTAGACCCCACAACATACTCTCACCAACAATCCAAAGGAGCCCGGAATGTGCCTCCCGCACGTGTTTATGGAGGAGTGGGCGCTTAGAGGATCATGAGACTTAGTAAGTCAGGTTAGAAGTACCTCAATCGGACTGTTTGTTGTTCGAAGAGTCGAGTCATAATCTTAGTATTCTGTAATAGTCGTATCCATAGTAGCCGTAATCGTATGAGAATCAGTCATACTGGCCATAAACTATTAGCAATAAAGAAGATGATGAGATGGAGCGTCGAGTCCTCCAGCTTCAGAGCTACCAGCACCCGAACGGCACCAGGGGGGCCGCAATGCACTTGACAGAGCCGGACCCGTACGACCTCATTGGGGGACAGAGCCAGGTCTTCTCAGAGAAGGACATGGCGATGTGCTTTCTACAACTGCTGCCTTCAAACGTGTTGACATGCAGCCAGCCACTCTTGCTTGCTGCCCTTTCTGGAGGTGAATGGAGTTGTTACGCCAGCTTGGCGCGGCTGCTTGGCAGCGACGGGATCACACCGAAAGCAATGGAGTTGTTTGGCTTGCAAATGCATCGGTGGGCCGAGGCTTGGAATTATGCCATGGTTCACCAACTCCTACTTTTAACCATTTTAACCCTGGTTAATATGGTGGTAGGTAGAACCTGCCGCCAAAGGTTCCAGCTGAATCGAACTGGCTTCGGGCTCAGGGCTTAGGGTGCCAAAGGCGCAGGAGTGCCAAATTTAGCATTTGTGGTCTGGCGCACGGGGAGTTAAGTTTAGGGTTCAGATTTGGTCGATAATGTCGCGCTAGCTTGCGCTCTCTGGATCATGGGCGACTCATCGTCATCGTCATCATCGTGATCCTCACTCCCGTAAGGTCTAGCAAAACTTGAACCCTTGGACCATAAACCTTTAGCAATGTTATTATGAGCCCTCAGCTTGACAAAAGCCGATAAGCCCTAAAACGTAAAGCATCCCCACACCCTAAACCCCAACCCCCACCTAGACACCACTAACTACGCTCTTGTCCTTGTATACCCCCAATACCTGCTGGTAGCCCTAAACCCCAAACCCTAAACCCTAAAAGCCCCAAAACCCTGAAAGCAGTTCTTCTTCCCGCTGCCCTCCGAGGCCGACAACGCGGGTCACCGGCCGCTCCACCTGGCGTCTGAGGGCGGCATGCTGCAGGCCAGGCTTCGGGGTTTAGGGATTTACATTATAGGGTTTAGGGATTTAGGGGTTTAGGGATTTTGGGTTTAGGGTTTAGGGATGTAGGGTTTAGAGTGTATAGGGGTTTAGGGGATTAGGGTTTAGGGTTTTAGGGTTTAGGGATTTAGGGTTTAGGGCTTATAGGGATTTAGGGTTTAGGGCTTAGGGTTTTAGTGGTCAGGGGTTTACAGAGTTTTGGGGTTCAGGGTTGAGTAGGGGCCACAAAAAGCACGTAAGCAACAACTAGGATGGTGATAAACCCTAAACCCTAAACCCCTAAACCCCTAAACCCTAAACTCTAAACCTTCAACCCTAAACCTTGTATATATGTTCTTTAATTTATGGGATCCTGGAAGGTCCGCGGGCTTAAGGTTCAGGGCTTTGGGGTTATGAGGGTTTGGGGCTTTAGGTTTACGGGGTTTAAGGTTGAGGATTGGGGGGGAGCAATTGAAGAAGGACGCGGCGTGTGGCAACAAGGCGTGGCGTACTCCCGCGGTGCTCCTTGGAGCAACTTCATGCCGGTCCTCAAGGATGACATCTGCGATGACGGGGCAGCCTTGGCCTGGTGTCAGAGCCGGTCATTTAGGGTTTAGGGTTTAGGGCCGACTTCGGGGTGACCTGGTGTGGGCGCCCTGCTCCCAGGTACGACGCCCAGCCGAACTGGGCGTTCGCAGCATCGTGGTTCGGAGCTCAGGTGGCCACCGAGAGCAAGGATGATGCTCTACTTCAGTGCGTGGCAGGCTTTCGGGTTAGAAATTAGGGGTTTAGGGTTTAGGGTGTAGTGGTTTGCACCGATCCTGAACCCTGAACTGGGTCCTTGTTGGCTAAAGTTCTACATGTTTGCTATAATAAAGCACAAGTACAAGAAGGATTAACAGCGATCGTTTTTTATACAGCCCCAACAGGGAACCTGCTTTTGTATAGCCCCAACAGGGAACCGGTTTTCGTATAGCCCCAACAGGGAACCAGTTAAAGATAAAAACTGTAAGCGAAGCCTCATATATGGGTTTAAGGGCCAAGGGTTGTATGGTAATAGGGGGGGTTCATTCTCAAGGGGGTTCCGGAATTAAACAATGAGGATGTTCTGCAATGCCCGACCTTCAAACTTGTGTGGCTCTTATACTATAATATGGTGTAGTAGTCTGAAAGCTCAATCTTTTTGTTGGTTAGGTTGTTCGGGGAGGGAGCTCCCTAAACCCTAAACCCTAAACAGTCGTTAGGTTGTTGGGGAGGGAGCTCCCTAAACCCTAAACCCTAAACAGTCGTTAGGTTGTTCGGGGAGGGAGCTCCCTAAACCCTAAACCCTAAACAGTCGTTAGGTT
>CAJNJA010086142.1:0-20354 GCA_905231915.1 Symbiodinium necroappetens
CGAAAGAGCGGACTGGGACATGTCGCAAGCTTCTAGCCGGTGGCAAAGAGAGAAGGATGAAGTGAGAAAAACCTAAAATTTTGACAGGCACAAAAAGAAATCGAGACAGGTCCTTCTACTGAGACAGGCTACAGTGCTGTGACAAGTTTGCGGACCACCCACGCTCGTGCATGGCACCCGCGAGTTTGATTCACGTTCTTGAAATGCATGTTTCTGAAGAAATCTTTCGACCGTCCCAGGTTGGTCCATGCTGGGCGGCAGCGAAGGGGCATCCTCCAAGGCCGGCGGTCAAAGCGGAAGCCAGCGAGATTGGTGGCCGGTGCTTGCCCTGCTGTGCTCCTCGAAACCGTCTCTTCCTTTCTCTTCATGCAAGGTCCTTCGCCAGNNCCAGGCACGAGGAGTTTGGACACCGCCTGTGCTTTGGAGTAGGCAGTCTCAAAATCGTCGTTACTTGAGCTGGGCTGTTGCCTGCTGTCTCTTGTTGGTCATAGGCTTACATCCCACGGCAATTATGTTCCAGGGACAGAACTAGCAGACTAGCAGATTTCCGATGAGGGCCTGATGCTGGCATAGTTTGCTTCCCTGGGCATGTGGTGTCAACACTTGAGCCCGAGTGGCTGTGCGACTAAGCTTTTTCCTTTATCAGACATTTCGTTTGGCAGGTCGGGGTTTCGAGGGCCATCCAACGAGAATGGTGCGAGGGCTAAGCTGAGAACCTGAGAAAAAGCAGATCATCGTCGGTACAGTCAGATTCTCACACAGAGAGCTTCGATAAATCGGATGGCTGTTGTGCAAAAGAGTGTGTGTGTGTGTGTGCGCGCGCGCGGGTGTGTGTGGGTGTGTTCATGGAAATTGGGGGGTGATGCACTTTTATTACATGTCGTTTTTCTTCATCTTGCAGGGGACGGAGGGTGTGTAGGGGAGCTCCGTCCAACGAAGCTCTCCCCTACCCTCTAGGAAGGCTCCGGGGTGTTGCGAGTCAGCATTCCTCTTCAAACAGGTGGGGCCTGGCTGCACTTCGCACTCCCTTTTGATCCTCTCCCTGGCTTTCTCTTTCGGCGTTTGTGCTGGGCTTTTCCTTGGATTTTTCCTCTTTCGTGGAAGGCCCTCTTCCTTGAGCCTGCGTGGCTACTTGCAGGAGTACTCCTGGATACCATCCGTTCTGCTGTTGACTCTTTGCGGTCTGCACTTGAGGGGGTGCGGGACGGGGAAGGTGGATGGGTGAAGCGCAGGTGGGAGACAGGAGCAGAGAGGGGGTTCAAGGGTCCTTATAGAAGTGACTTGACTCGACCGACCTGCGAGCTGCAGGCAGTCCTCGGAGATTTCCCGAAATTAGACGTCAGTCCAATTGGCACCTTGACTGCACGGAGTCAATGCCACCACGATAGCATTCCAATTCACATGGATTTTACTTGTGCACAGATCCTAGACGCTGTGGAGTTTTTTGTGCACTTTGAGGACGAGGACAATCATTTAATATTGTTCCGCCATCACTGTGACAGCAGCAAGAAGCAAGAAAGCAACCATGAGCCAATACAAGCTACAATTGCTGAGGAAGCCAGCTGCCGATAGAAATCAATATCGACTGTGGTTGAGTTTCCACAGGAAGCCTTTTTGGTCTTAAACCCAGCCTCCAATGTTGCCCAGGCTCATTCAACCACTGGGATCGCCGAGAGTGTGCCGTGCAAAATGCAGACGAATGGCGACAGTGTGGCTCGGAAGCTTCGGGGTTTATAGGAGGAAGAAGTCTGTAGCGCTTGGGCCTCTTTCGGGCTGTCAGAGCAATTTGCACGCACTCGGACAGTAGCTCCAGTCTAGCAGAAAAGGGCCTGTCACTTGAGTCGGAACAGTGGTTGATGAGGCTTCATGCTAGCAGGCACGCGTGTGAAGCTTGTCTCCAATTCACAGACTGCCAAGGTTGCCGGGAGTACATGGAAAGCCTCGGAGGAACAGCAGCGAGCCTGGGCATGACCGAGAGAGTAGTATCTCAAAGTCAAATCAATTGCGTTAGGCGCAACTCACCGCATGTTGTTGATTGCTGCTGGACTTCTTCTGGCACCTTGCATAAGCATTAGACTTTGGCAACGCTTGGGATGAAGAGCAGTGGGCCCTCCTCACTAAGGTTTTGCCCCCAGCTGGCGGCAATAGCAGGTGTTTGCCCCCTCATAGCGAAGTCGTAGAGCTTTCGCTTGGACTGAGAGCTCGCAAAGAAGTTTGCCTCTCATCCAGGATCCCGCGAGTGATCCACCAGATATGGGTTGGTCCCAAGGACAGTATCTTTTCGAAGAGCATACCCAGTATTGTGGCAAGATGTGAATTGCAGGAGCCACCGTGCCTTTGGCTGGACACATTTCGTGCGGACTTCATCGAGGCTTGCTTCTAGGGAATGCTTATGGTTGCTTATGTGCCGTTCTGTCTGGGCGTGTAGTCACGAGGGCCCGGATGGAATCTCTGAGCATGTCTCCGGCGTAAGAAGCAAAGCATCCTGGTATGATCCGCATCTTGTGATGCACACATCTTTCCATCATCGTGCTGCTGGCAGTAAGGTTGCTTATGTGGGCCATTGAACATGTTTGTCCAATGGTACACAGAAGCCCCAACACAGCAAGACTCAACGCAAGGCAGATGCCAAACTGCATAATTAAATGGTCTGTGGTTAGGTAATCCTTTCCGGGATGACCGCATGTGCACGCATGCTTGTTCGCCCTAGAGGCTCATCCAGACTGGCGCTATGAACTCTGGAGTGATGAGAGGGTAGCCAAGCTGCCGATGTTTAACGAGAAGAGCCTTTTCCGGCAAAGGCACAGCTTCTTTTTCTTGTGTGTGTGCTGGCTCGACTGGAATCAACGAAGACGCCAGCATTGAATCTGTGAAGCGAGTCGCGACGTTGACCCGTGTACCTGCAGATTGTCAGAGCCTCATTAGTGCAAGTCGTGCATGGGTAGCTTCGGCTATCTCGAGGTCGTCCCAAGTGTGTCAAGTCGGCTGGACATCGGTCACAACGTCCAGATTTATTTTCACAGCTCGGTGGCCAGAAAGATGAGCACAACGGACCAACACAATACTCTCCCACAGACATAGCGATGCAAAGATGTCGGGAAAGTGTCTACGAAAGCTCCCACACAAAAGGCTACGACCATACAATGCCACGGCCATACCTCTGCGCCTACATTCTCTCCTACGGTATACATACCGAACTTGGGGATGAGGGTGGCCGCAGCTTGGCCTGCGAAGCTCTCTGACCTCGTATAGAGCAGACTTGGCTGTACAGGATGCGGTCTCGTCTACAAACCTTGTGAGCAGATCGACAGAGACCCGGAAGAGTAAACCAGCCAAGAACAAAGTCTGCAAGTGATTGCAAGGAAGTGCAGCGATTGCAGGTGATGGCATGGTTGTTTGATGCATGTCTGGCTCCGTTCGTCTTTTCCTCCATCTTGATTTCTCATCACCGTTTAACATCACTGTCTTGGCTCGTGTTTCGCCTTTCCATCTCCAGAGTAGGAACCATACATGTACGCACCAAGGAAACAGTTAAGTCGGAGATGCAACATGTCGGTGCAGATCATGAGCTTCCTGACTTCAGTTGCTGGCACATGCTTGCACAGTTCTCACTCTTTTCTCTCATGTGTTTTTTGCTCGTTCGTCCCGATTGCCTTGTTGAGTTATAATGAATTAAGGTCTCCTCTCCGGTTTGACTTGTTATGTCGATTGATCGCACCCTATACGGAGTAGGCCGACAGCTTTGGTAAACGTAGCTAAATTCGGCAGCACAAGCATTAAAACCTTCAAGCTTCAGTGTGCATGCGTGCATGCGTGCCCTCCGTGCGTGCATGCATGTGCACGCATGCGTGCATGGGAAACCATCGAATACATGTGGCGCATTGTGGTCCGCAGCACTTGGTTGCCACCAGCAGGATTTGTTCAGTATGCACGGGCTACAGTACAGGCTCATCATTTGGGTCGGTGCATGCACAAGGGCAAGATGCCCAGCACGTGGTTACAGCAGGTGACGTGCACTGTTTTTGCAAGCAGTTTGACCCAGGATTTACATGGAGGAGAAAATGTGGCCGCTTGTTGAATTACTTCGTGGGATGATATTCTTGCCATAGAATCAGCCACCCTCGGACTTAAGCATGACGTCTTCACACCAAGAGCGTCCGAAAACTGTGTTCGCAGTGATGAGAGCGGGAGCAATCACGAGGGTGGCGCAGCTTTAGGACTTTAAGGTTATCTACAGGTTCCACGATGGGGTTGGATCACCAGTTGTACTTTTGAGGGTACATTTTGCGAAATCACACTGTCTTACGTTGGGCTTGGTACATCTTCAAGGTTGCTGACATTATGAGTTGGAGGTCCTATTCTTGGCTGCCAGTGATTACATGAGCGTGAACGATTGATTGCTTCAGACATGGTCAACGAGTGCAGGACGGTAGACGAGTGGATTCTTCATACCAGTCAATGCAGTGTTTGTGCAAAGTTCGGATGACTACCTCTTGCATGATAGGTCTGAGATTTTCCATGTCAATAACCAGTATTGGTCGCCAAAAAAGGTCAGTATGACAACCAGTAGTACTACACTTTGTCGGCGCATAACACACGTTACGTTGAGACTTATGAAGTTCTGGCCACAAGAACATGGACGGGATACACGAGCTCGCCGACAAGACAATAACCAAGTTCAGTGGTGTACATGACGCATCTATGCCATCCTAGTTGCCTCGTTATGCCGACGCCCATCTTAGACCATCTAAGGCAATGCAAGGCCGACATTCTGCGCTTGGAGTTCCTGTGGCATCATGGGGGCGTCTATGTTGATGCAGAGCCTCGGTATGGTACTGGTACACTCAAAATGCGCTGCGCCACGGAAGAGCCACAACGCTTGTTTGCAACAGCTCCTTCAACAAATGCCGCGCGCGGTTCCAGAAGATTGGTGCACACCGAGCCTGGCCACGGTTTTCGGGAACAAGTGCTTCAGAAATGCCGTGCATACCTCCGAGGACATGATCTCTGTTGGGAAGAAGTCCTTGAATCCAATTATCGAGCTTGGCAAGGCGGGTACATTTGTCCTGGTGTCAGTCTCGAACGCCATTCCAGCGCATGCAGTACAGTGGGATACAAAGCACTGTTTCGAAGTCCGAAGGGGAAGCTTGTTTTGCTCCTTCAATGGAAAAAACCACACACACTCTGCGATCAATCCAAAACTTTAAAGCCAACGCTCAGGAGACCGGCTGGGTCATTGCTTACGAGCCGGACACCAAAGACAAGTGGCTGCCTCAGCAAAACTTGCGACAGAGCGTGGCATAACATGCGTGCGGCAGGCCATACTCCATCCTGGGTAATTCAGATACTTGGATGCAGCCCAATTCAGGAACAGCCATGCAATCCGAACTTGCAGTGCATGGACAGCATTTTTGTTGCTGAGGTCATCGCCTGCACGCCGCATCACCCCCTGACTTTGATGCTCATCCTTTTCCTCAAACAGACGCTTGGCGACAGTAGGTGTCTAAACGGGAACCTAATGTCTTGCATTGTCACTCCTGAGTTTGCAATGCTTTTCCAGGACATTCTATCAGAAGCGCAATCACATCGAAGTTTTCGCCGTGACAGGCACTTTGTGCTGTGCAGAGTCTGTTTGCTCTTGCTGTGAAGCCAAGTGACCAGGTCCGGTCATGTACACCAAGTGCCTCGTGGACAGCTGCCCGGCTGGTGTTGGCTGGTGTTGTCTTTTCAAGCGTATTGTTAAGCAGTGTCTGTGAGCTTCTGAAACCTATTGCTAAGACAACCGGTACTCGTAGTATTTGTATGAAGCTGAGGCGACATGCCGATCTCCATCGCTGCACAGGAGCTGCTCTATCCAGTTCCCATGCAGCAGAAAAGACTCTGCCATGGCCGGGCTCAGTTGGAGTTCACAACCTGTGCCCGAAGAACGTCAGAGCAAGCTCTGCCAAAGCACAGGTGCGCTGCACAAGTGACATGATGAACATGACTCAGGCCTTCCACTTTGTCCCGAATCCCGATGCTATCGACTTCAACCGATTTCCCAGGCAGGGTCTTCAGGAGCACGGCTTCAGCCGAAGGGCCTCATCTTGGGTTGCCCTTGGGGCTCCCCGAGATCCCAGGAGCATGGCCTCTTCAGATATCTCAGAAAGCCAGAGTACTCTGTTTTGGGATTTCGAATAAACGAATCATCTGCCTCCTTGGGGTTTCGGGTCCTGCTTAGCGTGCCGGGTTTTGCCACAGCTTTTCGGATTTGGGGTTTGCTCTTCTGGCATTCCTTTCAGGGTTTGTTTTTTTATTGCAGGCATGGACCTTCGGCTTTAAGATGTGGGAACTTTCAGGTTTCGGGCGTTGGGGTGCAGGATTTTCGAGTCCTTTCCTGAACCAGCAAGCTACGCCGCACTCCTACTTCAAGACAGAGCCTTTTTACTCCCTGATGGCCGCGTCTTTACTCCGTGATGGCCATTCCAGATGCTATGGCCAAAAAGCCCTCAAGAAGCTTGTGGCAACACTGCAACCTGTCTGTAGCTTGAAGACCGGCAGGTGCCTTATGTTCCAGCCACTTGGCACACTCAAAGGGCCGGCAGAGATTCCACCGTCTTGACCTTTGTCGATGTGGCCGGTTCATGCCGGTTCCGGAATTGCATGGGCTTCTGTAGAGGCTTAAATGTTTTGCTGCAGTTGACTCTGACGGGTTGGACCTAACGGGTCGTCAGGGTGTGTGTTCGCGCCTACTGGACCGATAGTGTTTGTAGCAGTTGGCACGATCTTCGGGTTGCCGGATTCACTAATGTCTGCATCTTGACCTGTCGGCATGGCAGAGATGACCCGCCGAACTGCTGCAGGGCGAGTCTCTTGCAGATGACCGTGAGAAGTTCTGCGGATGTCCTAGCTGAGGTTTGGCTACACATGCTCTGGTTTGGAGGGCTACGTTTCCAAGCTGCACATGCACAGCTCAGACAGAAGGCTGACAGGTATGTCGGCATCCAGGCCTCACTGCGAATTGCAGTCAAAGTCCTCACGCAACTGGCGCGGGGATAAACCATGGTAGACCACCGGCCATCTTTCAAACACGGAGCTGGACCATTGTGATTCAATACGAGCCGCAAGGTGAAGCGCCGCAACCGCTGCAAAAGGCCGGTTCAGCTCGCACCGATGTGATCCCTGTCAGGGGTGTAGCCTCCGGCGCATTGTGCGATAGCTGCCTCGGCACAGTGCAGAGTCTCCCTGCCGTTGCTCCTGCGGACGAGGATGCTTGTACTTCGTCCTGTGTGGAGGCCTTCTGACTGCCCCTTCCACGCCAAGACGCCGCACATGGGAGCCTTCCGCGCGCTGCCACAGGCTTCGGATGCGCAGCTGTACGGCCAGGCAGGGGTCGGGGGCCTTTGCAATGCACGTCAGTCTTTCCTGATTGTTTTGCGTCATTGTTGAGCACGTTGCGAATCGTGAGGTGCCCATCGCCTTGGCCCACATGGAGGATCTTCTATCCATGTCCAATCCTGCTGATGGAAGTGGCCCGATTGCAGTGTGACCGTTTGACTCTTGCAGAGAGAACTGCAATTCAATCTGTTTGTCACATGCAACGATAAAGTTGTCCAGTGTCACAGGAGGAGAGGCATCAAAGGTCAGCAGGCCAGACCTCTTCAGGTTATCCACTCGAGGAGGGCACGGCATTCTTCCTTTTCGATGGCGAGTGGCTTGGGAAGAGTAGTCCAGTTGTTCTACTCAGCGAAGGGTTGCGCTTGGCCGTTGCGCGTCGAACTTCTTCTCTGAGAAAGGCCTCAAGGGCTGGAAGTCGAGTCGGGCAGATGCGTCTGAAAAGTGTTGAGGCACAGTGAGACAAGTAGGCCCGAGTCAGGAAACAAGCAGCGCCACAGCAGGAAGAAGGAGCCTGAGCACGAGAGGAATCAGGATCTCCGACGTTCTGGAGTCGGGAAAACAAGTCCGAGTCGCGAAACAGCAGACCGGCCGCGGAGTGATGGAGTGAGTCGGGAAAATGGACGCGGCTCTTCAAGAGGTCAGGTACTGATATTATGATTTTACAAGCGCATGTTTATTCAGTCGTATCAGTTCATATGTAAAATGAAACGAAGGGAGGCCATGGTCAGAAATGGAACTCGACTGTGATG
This sequence comes from Symbiodinium necroappetens, assembly GCA_905231915.1. Lineage (NCBI taxonomy): Eukaryota > Dinophyceae > Suessiales > Symbiodiniaceae > Symbiodinium > Symbiodinium necroappetens. The sequence continues at coordinate 8,127 of CAJNJA010086142.1, forward strand.
ACTTAATCTGGGCATGCACCATGGCCACGGATCAGAATGGAAAAAGGAAAAAAAGCAAGATGGAGTTCACGTTGAGCGAACGCAACGACCGGGTGGAAGTTACCCATCCAACCACCGAGTGACAAAAGCCGATCAACGGCGTGGATGACATGAGTGGGGGCCTGTCTAATGCCTGTGCTGGCTTTCCAGACCTGTACTCGTTTCATGCCTTTCATTTTTCTGCATCGCGTGCGGGAAGCAGCAGGGGGCAGGTTATGCAGAAAATCTGGCGTCACGGCATCACTGGTTGCGACGATATGTGACTGCATCGGAACCGTATGGCACGGTACTTCCAGACCCAAGGTTGGTGCAACTCGTTGACCTTCGCCAGCGTCTTCCAGGTGGGGAGCTGGTGCATGACAGGCAGTGTCTGAAAGATTCTGAAAGACTTAAAGAAGGAATTTGCTCGAACTACAAAGTCTTTGTCTTTCAGCTCCTGGTGCTCAAAGGCTTTATCGATCGTCTTAGCCACCAGCCCTGGGATATACTCATGCTGGGAATGGAGTGGTCGACCGGTGCTGACGAGGCAGCGGTGGGAGCTAAAGAAGTTGCTCATTTTGCTGAGAGCTTACGCTTTCAAGAGCGGAAAGAGCATGCTAAACTATGCATCGGTTCTGTCTCGCAGATCGTCCTCTTCAACGTTCCGCCCGGAGGACGGCCGCGGCCTCTCGGCTCGGACAATGCCGAGGGAGCTTAGGGAAGATGCCTTTCTTTGCACTGTGCATTGTCGCTGCATTGTGTATTCAGGAACTCCAACTGCCTAGCCGTGCTCGTGAATGTCGCCGGAACTCGAAACATGCAGGCAATCAGCTTTTACAGCCGCAGTCCCCGGTGCAGCATTCCCATCATGGTTTCTGAGCTGCACCGATTGCGATACTGCCCGGAAGCAAGAGTTGGTGGTAGGCGCTTCGCCCGGCGCTGCAGCGGTGTGTGGCTTGCCTCCACTTTGACCGTCTTTCAAAGGCAGCGGAAGCGCGCCATGTGCTGGCAAATCAGGTCACTGAGACGGGCTTCGATCCGTCGCCGCTTTTCGGTGCCGCAAACCAGCTCCTTGACAGATTCCTAACAGCATTGACTCCTGCCCTTGGAGCCGGCCGTGCTGGGCTTGTGCCAGGCTGAAATTGTGGTTTGCAGCCCAGAAATACCCGGGAACGCTCGATGCTTGGCAACACCGTCCAGGCTCCAGAAGTGGAGCCGAGCCTCGAAGTTAAAGATGCAGAAGCCAGAGGTTCCGAACGACAGCCAAGGAAGAGGCTCGGATCTGGAAGAGCGTGCCGCAAGTTCGCAATGTGCCTTTGCCTTGCATCTTTTGGGACTTGATTGCAAGTCCAGGCTCCGGCCATTCTATGCTCTGCGAACTGCCCAGGTCTTCCAGCAGTTGGCCAAGCATGAGCCACCTATCCACTGCCAAACCTACGAGGTGCATGGGTGGCTCCTCTGACTTTAGACACTGTTAGGACAACCACTGTTGCCTCCATCGCAGTTGAATCTCCGTGCTACACGATCTTGCATGCGTTGTTCCTCGCAGTGGGAAGATCTCATCAGACAGATGATGTCATGTTCCTCACCATGAGCTCGTGGACATGGCCGGCATGGGAAACCCACGAAAGCGTAGCGCGGCCCTTCAGAACTGACATCTTTCCCACGGGGCGCTTGCATGGCATCCACTAGAAAAGCCACAAGGCGGCTCTGCGACTGTACACGTATGTTTGCAGATGTGAGAAGGCAGATGCAGATGTTGATGCAGACATCGTCATGCCGAATTCTCTTTCTTCATCTTACCCCAGGTTCGCAATAGGTCGCAGGCCGGAAGAGCCGGGCCAACAGCCCTGCGGGCAGCGCTCCCCCTAAGGAACCTTTTGAAGGGCATGCAGGACGGCCGCATGGTCTTCGAGATGGTACTGGAGCTGCCCGGCTGAGCATTGTTCGAGTCTATGCCGGGCCTAGGGGATGCATGCCTGCATTTCTTCTGTGCAGGCTTGCTGCTTGCAGCTCCTTAACAAAGTGGTGGCCAGTTTGCTGACTTTGAGGCCCAACGGCGGCATCCAGTTTCGAGCCTGGAATGATGATAGCTCGCCAAACTGTGCCGATGGCGGCAAGTACGAGCTTGCACACCGCCTAGCAGAACGTCGGATCATGTTTGCAGTGGACCTGAGGTGAAATGAAGACCGGGCCGGGAAAAGTTGAATGGATGAAGGCCGCGAAGAGTGCCTGGGGTTCAGGGATTTGCTTGTGAAGCTGTTTCGGCATATTAGCGGGACTGGTTGGCGTTAGGGAAGTCCCAGCAAGCGCTTGTTTGTCTGCCTCTCGGAGCCTCCCTTGATACTCCGGGTCTCAGGATCTTCTGGCTGCAAGAGGTTCTTGGCTCCAGAAAAGGCATGCGCCTGTCGCGCAACCGGCTTCATGCGCAACATCACGCAACATCTTCGAGCCAGATTTACAGAAGCTGCCGGGGCCCGGGGGCTCGGCTGCCAAAAGCCAGCTGGCCTTGGTGCTTCGGGCGGAGTCCCAGATCTTGGCAGATGGCCCGCGGGTGCGGGTGCTGTGCAGCTGCCGCTGTTGTCGTCGTCACTGATGTTTCTTATTGTTTTCCTTCTCTTGTCGCGTGTCGCTGCTCTCGTTGATGTCGGTGTCGTTGTTATTGTCGTCGAGCTTGTAGTAGTCGATTCCAATTCAAACCGGTCAGCACAAGTTAAGGAAGATGCTCGATTCTATCTGGAGCGGTATTCTTGATTGCCACCTTCTTGAAAGTGATTGCTTACCTTGGTCTCTCTCTGCCTGGCCTTTGCATCTTGATACTGTCGTGTGGTGGTTGCGGGTCTTGTACGTCGCCCTGTGTGATTATCTTGCTTCTGTTTGAAAGCTGAAGTTTGCATGTAGTAGGCCCTGCTCTCTCCTTGCTTGACGATGTCATCTGCCGTGGCAACGGCGGCTGCAGCCTTGGCATCAGGTCTTTTACAACCACCAGATCTGCTTCGAAGCTCAGAACAAGCCGCTGTGAGTGGTGCAGCATCGCCTGGACAAAGAGGTCTATTCATGCCATGTGGCCAGCGGCTGTGTCAGACTACAGTTTCTGAAGTTCACGCCGCAGGAATGTGGCAGAGTAAGTGTAGCCGCGACCTGCAAGGCGGGAGCAGAACGTGTCAGCCTACCGTTAGCCGTCTTTGGAGACTAGAAACAAGTCGCAGGCCAGACAGCTTCTGCTTCGGCCCAGCATCCGCAAATTCGATTTTAAAGCTGCCGTTTTTCTTGCATGCCGGCCCCTGCCACAGTCCTTCTTGGTACCCGTGCACGGGGCGGCAGGAGAGCCTGGCAGGATTTTCCATCAGCAAGATTGAATCTTTAGCTGCGCCGTGGAGCCTGAAAGCCAATCAATGGATCCCCTCCCTTCTCAGATTGCGCAGATTTAGGGTTCATGTGCTCATGTTCAATCATCTTCGCATCTGTATGAATGGTTTTTTGCCAGCTTTTCGACGGCATCATGAAGCTGCTAGATACGCAAGCAGGCATTGGTTTCGATAAACGGAGACCCGAATCACTTCTCGAAAAGTCGAGAAGTCAAAAAGTCCAAAACGTTCTGCCTTTTGCTGTTCTCTGCGCTCTTCGAACTTTTGGGTACTTTTTTCTGGTTGTTCGGTGTTTAGCATTGTTGTTGTGCGCTTTTCGAGCTTTTCTGCACAAATGGTGTTCTCCGATTGTCGACGTATGTTTCGGTTCTAGGAAAACCAAGCAAGAACCTTGCGCATGCCAAATTCTTTAAAAGAGCGAAACCATAAGCATTTGGCACATTTTCTGCTTTGTGGAATGCTTGTTAAACTGCAGCTTTCACTGGTTTTGAGCATTTCGTGGGCAGCACAAAACATGGAAAAGACGTAGGCATTGCTTGGTGCAGGCATTGGCGCTTGTTTCGGGCTCTGAGAACCACAAAATGGCAAATTTGCTGAATTTTAAACCCTGACAAGTATCCAAGACACAAACGATTTTGCTGGGTTTTCGGGTCAGGCGAACTCCCCAGAAGGGACCTTTGCGGTGGTTCTGGATCTTTCATGTTTTCGATATTTCCGACTTTTAGACCTTTTGACTTTTCGATACTTTTCGCCGCCGTACCTTTTCGATTTTTCGCTCTTCAATTTTTTTCTTCGAGCTGTACTCCGTGCCCACAGCCATCCGCAAACACAGTTGAAGCCGTATGGTAAGCAGTTGTGGCCGATGACATTGCCAGTGCCATGCTTCATTCGTGCAGCGTAGCTCTCTGAGAGCAGTCTGACTGTTACTGGCCTGTCCGCCATGTCGAGCCAGAAATTGCTTGACATGCAGGGCCAACCGGACTGACATTATCAGACTTCTCACGTCTCAACAGTTGGGAGCCAAAGACGCGTGCTGCCGAAATAATGGCTTAGCAACTGTGCCAGCATGAGATTACGAACACATTGATGTTGTTGTCGCTCTGTGTGACTTCGTGGCATTCACACAGCAAACAACCTGCCTATTTTCCAAAATATGTCCAGACTTTCTGCCCAACCTGACTAATTGCAAATGGTGTGGGCAAGCTGATCCTGCACCTCATGAATAGCTGCCAAGTTTGTGCGATCAGACCACTGGAGTGCTTGAACACGTCCTTGGCCATGAATCTGTCTTAGATCTGTGCGGCCAAATCGCAGAGCGCAAAATCAAGCGAAGCCTTGCACGGGATGCGCGCCATCTTCCCGACTTGCGTTGCGGCCCAGCATCGTGTCAGACATGTGCAAGCCAAGGTCAGCATGGGCTGCGCTCCCTTGTGCACTGCAGAAGCTGGCGTTGACAAGCGGGGAAAAGAGGGGCAAGCGAGGTCTTCTGATGCACCCAGTTCCTGTTCTCAGTAGCTGAATTACTACACTTTAAACTTTTTGGGATAATATGATCCCTTATAGAACTGAAAGTGTACACTTTTTTGGGCTTGTGAACTCAGCAACTAAGTGTTGGAGCTATGAAACTTGTAGGCCTTGTGGAGCAAGGTCTGGCACTGTCATGATCCTCGCCTTCTTAAACGGTCCGTTCAAGGCACGATTGTTGACTCCTTTCGGGCATGTGGATGCCTGGTTGCTAGGGCAATAGCCAGCACTCCAAACTTGGAGAGAGTGTGAGCCTCATTGGTCGTCTTAGCTATCGACAGCATCAGCGGTAGGTGACCTTCCTCGGAGATCCAGGAGGATTTCACGGGGCATGGGCCCAAATGGGAGCTGATTGCAAAAACTGTGAGTCAGCGGTCAGGGTCTTGGGTTGTCATCGCCTTGGAGAGATCGACGCTCGGGGCAGGAAGGCCGGAACCAGCTCCCTCGCCCAGGTGCAGGTGGTGGCTGAAGATCAAGAGGAAGAACGGGACTCAATAGCTGTGATACTTGCCGAGATCTTGCGAGTGTGATCGAGTGTGCAATCCAGCTCACCTGCTTTACTGTGCCGCTTCGGCCAGCAACACCAATTTGGTTGAGATGGCTAAGTGGATCGTTGAGAAACGCAGGGCAGATGGGGCCCCCAGATCCAAGCAAGGGTCCCAGGGACCATCAGGGACCCAACACGTAGTGGCCGCACCACACCAACGCCTACCCGACGGCAGCACGAGACGCCGCTTCGCTTTCATGCCATGGCCTTGCCAGAATGGGCTGCTCAGCCCGGGCCTCAGATTCGTCCCCAGCCAGACGAAGCGAAGCGAAGCTTTTCAGGTATGAGGACGACCCTGCTCTGCGAGAATCCCTGGCTTCAGCCTTACCTTCCTTCCACACATGGCCTGAGAAGTCAGCCGAGAAAGTCGCGCGGTTGCGCCCGTAGGCAGAGAAGGAGCTCTGTGAGACACGAGTTTGGCGAAGGCGCAGATTGCTGCCAACGGCATGAGCTAGCTAGCTAGTGGACTCTTTGCTATCAGTTCATATCGCTGTCAAAGATCTCGCCTTTGGATGCCAGGGATGGGCTCGATGTTACTCGCGGTTCAACGCGCAAATTTGCAGAGGCCTTTAGCAGTCATGGACAATACTCCGTAAGGGTATCCACACTTGCAGGCCACTGTAGGCCACGAGCAAAGCTGAGTCTGAGTCTTCAGCCTCTTCACGCAATCTTGCAACTTGTTCTGAGACGGTGTCACTCGCAGAGGGCGTAGCAGGCATAGCACTGGAGATTTTCCTGGAAAGATTTTCCAAGCCCCTTTTCGGGCCGCGGGGCTTCGAGATTCTGCCAGGCACACAATTCCCTCCGAAGAGGAGCGGCTCAGGTGTGCGCCTTCATCAGAGCGACTGCTATGGGCCCTGTCTTTGCGTTTTGTTCAGTTCTACATCATGAACAGCTTCGTCCTGGCCCTGCCGTCCCTTCTGGAGCTCCTCTTTGCCGCGAGGAGCGGATCGAGCACGCGGTGGAGTGCAGCGTAGCCGCGCGGCGTAGCAACGCATAGCACGGCTGGCCCGCAGGAACTTCAGCTCCGCCTGTGGCTGGGCCGCGGCCGCTTGGAGAGCCCGGCTCGGATTTGGAGCAGATTCTCTTGGTTCCGGTTGGAATGGTGCTTATCCGTGCCAGGATGACTGTCGACAGCGTGGTCTGTCTCTTTGGGAGCCTCCTCAGCCTTTGGCTCTGCCTCCAAGCTCAGGCCATAACACACCCTCGCGTGCGCACGCGTCTGTGCCTTGCTCTGGAGGTTCTCCAGGATCTCGAGCTCCAGGAACACCTGGTAAGGAAGGCGGGCGGCCGGGCGAAGAAGTTAGTTTTCCCTGTAGCTTACGGTCGATCTCTAGCCACTCGCTTGACTTGAGGCATGTCGAGGCATGTCGAGGAGTCAACAATCGTGGTTTCCTGCGCTCGTCGGAGCCGCTTAACTGGCGTGCTTCATGCCCTCTCATTCTGAGGTGTGTACGAGGATCGGTGTCAAAAATATGTTTACACATAAGACTACCCCTGTTGTTTGTGCCATCTGTCAAAAGAGTCTGGAAGAATGCCTCCTTCGAGGCTTGTGTTGCCTGCGAAAGGATTGGGAAAGCTTTGCCGAGCGATGAGCAAACCTCTTATTTCAAGAGTCCTATTACACGTGCTTCTCCCCCGTTTCTTCCGCGCCACTGCCGAAGATTGTTCTTGGTTCTTGGCCGTCAACAATAAAAGCTGAACCTTGCAATTTAGCCCTTGTCTGCCCTGCCTAGCCAGACCTACCAAGGCATGCTAGCACACGGCAAGTAGAAGGGAGTCTGAAGTCGCAGATCTGTCCGGTTTGCCATGGTTTGCCGCGTCAGCCCGTGTTTTGCTTTTTCGGGAGGCCCGTGGTGACCCAGAACTTCCAGAAGAGCTGGAGGGCAAGGTCGACAATTTCAACAAGGCGCTAGTACCCTGCCGGCCCTGTACTGTCTTTCCACACTTCTTGCGAGGTCACGCGCTGTGCAGTGATATCGATCGCAGCTTCCATGCTTTCTTCACTGGTGCGGCGCTTTGTTCCAGATGTGCTCCGTCTGTGTCTCACCTCTGTGGAGTCACGCCGTCCTGACCCTCGGCCGGGCCAGCCGGGCCCCACCTCCTGCGTTCCTGAGTTCCTAGCTCTTCAGCAAGCAAAGCAACGCAAGGCATAGCAGTTGAATTAGTTTACAGCTGCGGTACTGTTCCATCTCCGTGCGGCCAAGGTTCTGTGGGCAGTGGGGTTGTGCATGTTCTTCTTCAAGGCAGCACCGTGCTGTGCTTCAAGCTGCTTTGCTTTGGACCGGCCTCTTCGCAGGATCTCTCGCAGTGCGACGATGTGCGAAGGTGGGTTCGGCTCATGACCTGGGCATGGGCCCCAAGACTCGGCGCATGCGCTCGTCTTGACTCGGTACCCGTAGTAACTCTAGTAAGCCAGACCCTTAAAGACGTCCCGGCTAAAGTTGCTTGCCTTGAATGATCGCATCCGCAAGGTGCGTGTCCTGATGCCCTTCTTCTTCTTGTGCTGCTGGCTTCTCAGTTGTTTTGGTCAGGCCCATGCGCAACCGAACAGGTACGTTTGTGTCGTGGATTAGAGCACCATGCTGAAGTTAGGACATGGCTGGATTCACATGCCGTGTACATGCAAAACACCTGAACAGGCATTATTCCCGTCCAGCAGCTCTGCTGCCAGGCAAAGGTCCTGCAACACCCATCAGATCATGCTGTGATAGTGAGTAGGAGTGATCACCCTGTCTTTCAGCAAGACAAAGAAATCAAGAATCAGAGCATTGCATGCAAAGGCCAACTAATGCACACACACACACCTGGCAGTCAGTCCATGTCTATCTGTGTGTATGCATGCATACACGCATGTATGTAAGCGTACGGGAATAAATACACAAATAAATACATGAATATATACAAAAGCAAGTAACTAGACCAATAAATGCATATCTACTGAAATAGATAGACAACTACATGAAAAAAAAATAAACAAGTGCACAAACAAGTAAACAAGTAAGTCAATACATAGATAAAGAAGTAAACTAACTAACTAACTAACTAACTACCTAGCTAACTAACTAACTAAATAACTAACCAACCAACCAACCAACGAACTAACTAACTAACTAACTAACTAACTTACCTACTTACCTAACTAACTTACCTAACTAACTAACAAACAAACTAACAAACTAACAAACTAACAAACTAACAAACTAACAAACTAACAAAAAACAAACAAACTAACTAACTTACTAACTTACCTAACTAACTAACTAACTAACTAACTAACCAACGAACTAACTAACTAACTAACTAACTAACTACCTAACTAACTACCTAGCTACCTACCTACCTACCTACCTACCTACCTACCTAACTAACTAACTAACTAACTAACTAGCTAACTAACTAACTAACTAACTAACTTACCTAACTAACAAACTAACTAACAAACTAACTAACTAAAACTAACTAACTAAAACTAACTAACTAACCAACCAACCAACCAACGAACTAACTAACTAACTAACTAACTAACTAGCTAACTAACTAACTAACTAACTAACTAACTAACTAGCCAACTAACTAACTAACTAACTAACTAACTAACTAACGAACTAACTAAATCCGTGCATCATATCAATATATATCGACCGTGGAAGGAAGTGAGGATCATGTAGGTCTGTCTCCTTGCACTCTTCAACAAAGTTTTATGAAGGAGGTGCGTGGCCCTTAATGAACGGCGAACATAAGAGATCACTGAAGGCTCTGTTCCCCTTCAGTCAAGGGCACACATAAGGTGCATGGCCCTCCTCTGCTACCGTTCAGGTAAAGCGAACATCAGCCAACATCAGCTACATGGACGTCCTCTGATATCAACCAGTTAAAAACACATATACCCCTCTTGTGCTACCCGTCAAATAAAAGAAAACACAAGATTCATGGCTGTCCTCTGGTAAACCTTCAAATACAATGCACAGATTTATTCTTCAGTTAAGAGCGAACATAACGCGCCTGGCCCTCCTCTGTTACCCCTCCCGCCCCGCCGGCCCCTCACAAGATTGAACAACGAATTTGTGGCTAAGGGTCGACCCCTATAAAGTTTTCAATGCAGTATTCCGGCGAAAATTTCTTTGGGCACCAAGCGGACCCTAACCCTAAACCCCTAAACCCTAAACCCCAGTGGGCGTAGAGCCCCCCTAGCTGTAATCCTACACTTGGGATCTAGAGTTTACCTTAACCTGAAGGCTCTAAGGAGTCAGACTTCAAATCTCTTGGCCCAAATACCATCCTGTATAAGGCGTTCGGGCCATTTTTAACCTCAGGGGAACCATACCAGGCTTCCTTCAGGTTCCACCCTATGAGGGTTTAGGGTTTCGGGTTCCATGGATCCTTCAGGGTGTCCCTGAAGCATCATGGACGGGATTTAGTATGTTGGGTTAAAGGTACGTTAATTAGGGCTATAAGTAGATATAGCTAGAGTTACCTTGCTTGCAACCCCACTTACTAAGTCTCCTGAACCCTAAACCCTAAACCCTAAGAACCTGAGTAGGATGTAGGGAACTTTGGGATTGGCGTTTAGGGCTTCAGGGGAATCCTCCGACCGCAAACCTCCAACTCCGAAGTCCAAACGCCGGCTATTCTCGCAGTGTGGGGCGTACCCATAGGCTCCTAAGTTGTTCCCTGTTGTGGCCCTATAAGGTATTCCCGAAAAGAACTACGAAGGCGCCATGGGTAGAGAGTAGGGTTATTATCATCATATTACTATTTTGCTCTTATTACCATTTATACTATTAGTATTTGTCTTGGTTTAAGTCTTAGTCCAAATCGTGGAAATAGTTTTGGTATCAATATCAAGAGTTTTTATGTTATCTTTGTTGTGATAATTTTTATCATTCGATAATATTATCGTTATTCGTACTACCATTCTGGTTACTACTTTTCGTCGTCATTAGGGTTTAGGTTCTAGGGTTAAAGTTCAGGGTTTCTCTCCAAGTTTGGGAAACACCATGCGATACTAAAATCAAACGAGTGTTGACGTCTACGCACCGTCGACGGAAGCGGGCTAATTAGGTTTTGCGGGGCCGTTTGTGGCATATAATAAGAATGAAGGGCCAGATAGGATTACTAATCAATACAAATGTACTCAGATCTTTACGTGGATAGTCCTTTAAAGTAGGTTCCCTTTTTAGGTCCCAAAGATAGTACAGAACCCTTACCAAAAGGGCCTTATGACCCTAATTTAGAGAACTACCCATATTAGACAGCAAGGCCTGCAACTGTGCGCATAGCGCCTCGTCCTGTGAGGCCGGACAGCAAACCGCCCGACCCTAGCCCAGACCCTCAACCTGAAAGCCTAAGACAGAGCCTGAGAGAGGCATGGTACGTACTCTTAATGTACGGGCCTTAGTAATTAAACTAGCGATTCGGCTGTTTTATAGAATATTTTCCTTGAGAATTATTTGTTGGAAATTCTTGAAGCTGTACTGTTAGGTGGGGTTGGTTAAGATGCTCCCACGTCCTGGCATGCTCAGCATCGTGACCCTGCGAAAAGGCAATCTTTCGTAGATTAAGGTAGGGACCATGTCGAACGTAGGTTGCTCTACTTTGAGGATTAGGGGACATGCAGACGGCAAACCCTAAACCGTAAACCCTAAACCCCTACAGCCTAAACCCCTAAACCCTAAACGCCTAAACCCTAAACCCTAAACCCCTAAACCCTAGACCCCTAAACCCTAGACCCCTAAACCCTAGACCCCTAAGCCCTAAGCCCAAACCGACTCCAGAACTTCGGGGTTCGTAAGCCTTGACCCGGTCTTGTACAGCAACCCCTAACCCCAAAACTTGTATTTTCTGTTGGTCTCCTGATGTTCGGTTTAGGGTTCAGGGGTTGGTCTCCTGATGTTCCTTAGCTTAGAAATTGTACCTTAAAAGGCTTGCAGGTGTAGATAGGTGTAGTTTCGGGCTTCTTATGAAAAGATTGGAAACCCTAAACCCTAAACTCTTAAACCCTTCCACGGCTCTACGTCCTCAGCAAAACTGACCGGATACAACGCTGAGGCTCGAAGTTCTTGTGGTTTTACAGGACCAGAAACCCGCTGGGTCGGCTTCTCAACTTTTCAATAGTAGAGTTTAGGGTTTAGGGTTTAGGGTTTAGGGCTCCTAAAAAGTTCCTTTTTATGGTTTATGTTGAGAACCCCATGAGGCAACCCCAAAAAGGATCTACTAAGGAGCCTATGGGTAGGATTAACTACCGTAACGGCTTCGCTCAAAGCTTCCTGAGTCTCTGCAACTCTCACGTAGTTACCCATGTGCAACCCCGCACACCTGGTTCTCCTTCTTGTAGGAGCCTCTGGCCGTGCGTTTGGCACGATTGGGATCACGCCGGTGATGAGCTCGGGCGACTTGCTTCTCGAAGTCCCTGGAAGTTGACTCGTCGACGGTATGCTTTATTAAGTCCAGAGCCTTGCTCAAAGCTGCCTCCTCGAGAGTGACAAGCAAGCTGAGTCGTCTCGAGCTGTCTCTTTCATGAGCTTGGGATCGCAAAGAAGACAACGATCTCCGGAAGTGGCCTTGGCAGCAGAGCATTGGGGACCCTCGACCCTAAACCACGACCCTAATACCATAAACCCTATACCCTAAACCCTAATCCCTAAACCCTAAACCCTAAACCCTATCCCCTAAACCCTAAACCCTATCCCCTAAACCCTAATCCCTAAACCCTATACCCTAATCCCTAATCCCTAAACCCTAAACCCCAGGGCTCAGAAGACTGGCGAG
>CAJNJA010086153.1:0-17218 GCA_905231915.1 Symbiodinium necroappetens
TAAGGACCCCAAGTTAAGGTACCCCCTATGTCGGAAACTCCCATGTGGGTTTCACTCCCAGCCCGAGCTCAGAAAGCTGCTGACTCCCTTAGGGAAAGCCATATGGGGGTTTCGGAAAATAGGGGACCCTAATATAATACCCTAAGTAGGTAGGATCCTTATTATAAGGACCCCAAAATAAGGTAGCCCCCTTCTTCTTTTGTTGCAATGCAGGGCCTGCAGGGAGTCAATTTACCTGCAGCGCAAGCGACGCCACCACGGCCGGCGCAGCCGAAAGTGACTGATTCCTGCAGTGGGCTGTAAATACAAGGTTTTTTTTTTCAGAGAAGGCTGTCATTGAGATTGTTTCAGATAAAGGTTTTGTTTTGTCTAGAGTTAAATCTTGACTATACGTAAAGCGTAGGCCCCTCACATGACTAAGCGTCCGCCATACCTACAGCCTCAGCCGCCAATCAGGAAACCCACGGCCCAAAGTTTAATCCTTCAAAAACCTAGGAGAAAGAAGACTGTAGTGGCTTTGTTGATTCGATGTTACAATATACCTTACCTGCCTTTGTCTATGTATGTGTGGTGGGTTGTATGTCTCTGCGTCTTTTTTCCATGCATGTGTAATCTCAGGTGATGTCGGTCACAGAGCTAGAAGCTCAGATGATGTCTGCGGAGTCCCAGCGACAGGGCCAGGTACGTCCCCAGCATCATCGGGAGAGGCCGGTGAGACCGCAAGCCATGAGCTTGAGCACCACTCCGAATCTCGGCGCCTGAGAGCACTGCTTTTTTGAGGTTTGGTGCCCGTGAATGCGGTATGGCTGTAAGGTTTTGCATTGACATTGAGTGTCGGTTGTTGTGCTCTCGTTTGTGGTAGAGCTTTCCTGGCATGGCAAGACTGTTTATAGTGCTGGCCACTGCCTTCTCTGTTTCTCGCCAGTTTTCCCTCTCTGCGTCTCACGCTCTGTCGCTTTCCGGACGAGGCCGGTGCCTGGTTTGGGGACCACGCCGCAGATGCCGCTGATGTACAGCCGCTTACGACCACAGCTGGCACCGGAGTCTCGAGAGGAGCCATCACGACCCCAACCTCCAGCAGCTTGCGCAGCAAAACTGAAACCAAACCGAGGTCTTCACATTCTTCCGCCCATGTCGGCGCAGCCTTGCAGGGCAAACTTTAGTTGGGCTTCAGCGGCAGACAATGTACGTCTTGCTCCAGATACTGCCCTACACACCCTTTCAACAAGTGCTGCTAGTGCTTGTGCCGAGGTCGCTGTGCCAGCTGCCCCTCCTCCCGTGCCAGGGGAGCAAGAGCCCTTGCACGAGGTGTGCTTCCTAAAGGAGTACCTCTTATGTTGGAGTGCGCTGTGTCTTTAAACTTCTTAATTTGCCGCGACTCATTGCTGCCGTTGTTGCTCAACACTTCTTTGCGGTTCGGAACTGAACTTTTACCATGAAGCACTTTGTGCATGAGAGCCGTGGCTACTTCGTAAGATGTTTGTGTTGCGATGACAGCGATACCGAAAGTCATTGTGTTCCACAGTACCCGTTTGTCGCCGACCACCTAGCGTCGAGGTGACGATGTTTAAGGAATCTGTGGCCCCTTTCTGATTAGAATGCTTTGGACTTTGGCCGAAACAGACCCCGCTTCAGATTGGCAATCTTGTGAACACCTTGTCTGGAGTAGCAGAGTAGATATGAAAGTCAGGATTTACCCGGTGTCTTATGGGCCTTCATTTACCTTGCGCAGCACTGTAAGAAAACATTTCAATCCAGCAAAGTATTCAGGCTCTGTACTTTATTCTGTTGCATTCTGTTACACTGATTTAACCCCGCTGAAACTCTAAACCCTACGTATTGGTGGAGTAGGTAGCCTCTAACGTTTTGGGTTGATATAACTCCTACCGTATACTCCCAAATGAAAGGTGAGTTCCCCTAGAAAGCCGGACAAGTATCCCTAAGCCCAGATAAGCCCAGAGACCACTCTTCGCGTTTGGAAATCAGGAGCCGGCAGAAGATCCGGCTCTTCCTACAGATCCGGTTCCATCGATGCTGGGACGTTTCATATCCGAGAATCCTATTCAAATTGGGCGGGGGGTGGGGGCAGAAGCGCGCAAGGTAAAGAGGCGTGGAAGGTCTGGCTAGACTTAATGAGCCTAATAAAACCGTTTAAGGCTCTTAACCTTAGCCTCCAACCCCACACTTTTGGGTGATGTTAGGATGGTTTCTTGCTGTGAAGGATCAATCAGTACTGGACGCCATGGCTTTCTTTGACCGTATTCTATGAACGGAAAGTTTGGCTTCTGGGATGGCTCCAGACTGGCAAAATCGAAGTATTTTAGTAGTCGGGCAGGTAACCTTTATCCAGTTCGGGGCACTATAATCACTGTATAGTTCCAAACAGTAGCAACTGAATCCCTTGGGATATCGGACAAGTAAGTTATGCTGCGACATTCGAGATTCGAGCAGGAGAGCAGTTCTATGGAGGCATGCCATACAGCCCAAAGTTGGTTCACATTCCTAAAAATCTGAGCGCTCATCAAGGCCACCTCCTAAAGCTAAACCAATGTGAATTTTAAATCACAAATCAGATTGTTGCACTCTGTCTGACAACGATCCTCACAGACAGCAGGAGTGAAACATGCATGTCTCACACGTTGCTCGTCTAGTGTTGCCCAGACCTAGAACATCTAGCCTAGAAGCTCTGGGGCCCTGGAACACAAAAGCCCAACCCGGCCCCTGGCCCTAGACCTTAAACCCGTACCCCTATCACCCCCCTATGCCTAAATCCCTAGCCCTGAAATATGCAAGTGTAGTTTACACAGAGTATGAGTGGAGATTTCAAAAGATGAAAAACTCGGCGCATAATTTCATACATACGCACACAGAGACGTATGATCATACATATAAATATTGGATATGTCACTGTATAAATGTATATATATATATATTTATTTATTTATTTATTTACTTGTTTGTTTATTTGCTTATTTATTGATGATACATGTGTACATATATATATATATATGTGAAGCATGTAAACACATGAATACATGAATATATGGATATGTATGAACCAACAAATGCATAAACAAATAATCGCCCATAGATATACACACATTTACATACTCAGTCTTATGTATATTATACATGCATAAGAAAAGTTTGGATGCCGTCTAAGGAGAATCTTCCCGTTTACTCGGCAGCACCGTGATGCTATCCTTGCGGGCCACGCAGAGGAAGCTCATGTTCAGCCGCTTCTTGGACCGGGGATTTCGCCGTTCCTGTCCTTGCTGCTCCCCAGGGACCACAGTAGCCAAGAATTATGTACTCAGGATTGGGATCGTGGTTTTTGTAGACGTATGTTCTGGTGAGTGTGTGTATTTAGGCACCCGCGCCGTTAGTGCCCGCAGCCACTTTTGACGCATTTTCTGGAGGTGATGCGTCGTTTCTAGGCTGGAATGTGCGAAGGTTGAATAATTCATGGCTCTTTGCTGTCGAGTTCCGTGCGCCTGCTCTGAGGCTGTAGCTATATCTATGTCTTCTGTATATACAGACAAACATACATGCATGCATACATGCACACATACATACATGCATGCATACATACAAAGACATATACATACAATATATATATATATATATACATACATATGCATACATACATACATGCATGCATGCATGCATGCATACATGCAAAGCACAGACGAAGATCCGCAGAGGCTGTGGCAGTTGCATGCGAGTGCCAAATGAAGGCTTCCCCAAGGAGCATATAGCAGGTCCGAACCCACACTGGCTGATGTTACGTAGTGGAATCGCGTTTTCATCGCTGAGGGTTTGGTGTTCCGTGGTCAAGGTTCTGCTCAGGTGTTTAGGTGAGCTGTTGCGTCCTGTCAGCATCAAGGAGCTTGAGCATGTTCTGAAGTTCAACAGCAGGAGACTGGATTAGTTATCATTGCAGGGCTCCACATTCTAAGATGTTCAGCGTTGGGCAAAACTTCCGTTAAGTCCTCAACCTTACGCTGTAGCTCGATCAGTTTTCTATCTAGTCATGGTACCGGTAACCTAGGCTTAAGCCCGAGCAAGAGTACCGAGGCGTGCCCGAAAGTCAGTCTCTGTACCGGCCATGCCATTTTGTGCTTGGGTTGTTTCAGGGGGCCCTTGGTTAAGACAGGTTTTAGTTTGGTGTGCCATACGGTTGATGATATAAATCCTGGATTACCCATAATAAGGAGTAAACCATAGCTCCCATAGTTTAGGGTCCTTAAGTTAATGCAGGATTTCGATCATGAACAGTATCTCTAATTTCCTCGGGATGTCGTCAGGTCCCTTAGCGACGTATCTTGGACATGGAAGCCTAAACTCGGAATCCCAAATGCACCAGGTTTCTGCAACCGGCCGGGCGGCAGCACGTAGGTCTCATGACAACCAGCGACAAGGAGCTGATTGTTCGTATTCAGCTGCGCCTAGCCTCCTTTAGCACGCTTTTCTGAGCTTTGCTTTATGAGAATTCTAAGTGTCCATGTACCCAAATAGAGACTTTGGCCTTAAAGCAGTCCCTATGTAGGTACTTGTGGTGCCAAAATGCACGCTATTAGGGTACATGGACCCATATATAGTGGAGGTTGGAGGCTTCGAAGTCGTGAGGTTTCATGTTCTGTTGTTGCTCCCCAAACCCTAAACCATCGGTCGGGATTCCCATTTTACGACACATCTCGATCCATTTAGGGTTTAGGCTTTAGGGTAGCACACATGTGGACGAATTCTCGCAACAGGGCAAAATGAGCCGAGCTTGTCGTAGCAGTCCCGACATCGGCTTAAGAGAACAAGGGAAGCTGTTGAGTTCAAACACTCGGGTATCCCGAATCCGCATAACCCTGACGTCTCCTACTTTCCTACTAGATAGGTCCTGAATCCTCTAAAGCTTATTTCAAAAAACGTAAACTCCGACAAACCCTAGCCGTAGCCCTCAGGAATCAGATGGCCGCCATTGGTGAGCAGACGGGCCATAAGCTATATCAGCACCGCAAACCACCGGAGCCTGTTCTGGACCAGGCCGGGATGGAAAGCGTTAGACAAGGGATCTTGAACATGGGTTTACGGGGTTGGGGTTTAGGGGTTTTGGGTTTAGGGTTTAGGGGTTTAGGGTTTACAAATATGTATGCATGGTTTAGGATCTTGAAAATTACGTACAAATAAGTACCCATAGGCTCCTAAGTAGTTCCTTTTTGTGGTTCATATTTAGAATCTATGAGGTAATCCCAAAAAGGAACTACTTAGGAGCCTATGGGTAAGCATGGTTTGGGGATTCAGGATGCAAGGTTCCGGGGTGTAGGGAGTTTCGGCTCCTGGGGTGAGGTACTACAACAGACTGTTAAGAAGAGGCATTGCCTCACCTACTTCAACAGACAAGTGGGAGCGGGCTTAGTGTTCCGTGAGTTGGGGCTTCGGATGATTCAGTGAGGATGCAGTGCAGGATGTCTAAGCATTAGGGTTTATGGGGTAATGTTTTGCTTTTGTTTTTAATTGGGTCTTTGTTCCTAGAGTCCTAGACGGAGGCACATGGTGTTCCGAAGAAAAACAACACAAAGAATTCGTGAGTGCGTGCTTGTGCTCGCGTGCAGACGTAGAAATTGACGGATGCACAAACAGGCAAAATTTGAAAAGCACGATTTGGTTTGGAAAGGTAGCCTGTCCTTAACTTGAAAAGTTGGTCTGTTTGGTACAACGGTAGAGTTGAAATAATGATAGCAATTGATATCGATGCTTCTTGCCAGGCTCCTCAATCGGTTTCGAGGCACATAGATCAGCTCCTTCACCCTAAACTCTAAACCGTGGTAACAAAGCTCCTTGCTGCTAGAGGCAACCTGGTACATAAAGGCAAACACGTGAAACATCCTCAAGCTCTAAAGACCTTAGGGTTTAGGGTTAAGATCCCGTGGACTGCAAACTGCAGGGGCTTTTGCACGGATATCCCGGTGCGGAAGGGCCAGATGGAGGGACAGGCGAGACTGCCAGTGCTTCGCGAGTTATGGTCTTTACTGGCTTGGCAGCATTCAGAGTGAAAGGAGTGTAGAGGTTCAGAGGTTAATGGTGGGCGGACATGGTGTTGAGGATAAGGCTAATGATGTGAAGCCTCCGACAGAGTTGAAGATTCTGGACCAGCTTTTTGGAGTTTGTTTCGGGTTTAGGTTTAGTGTTGAGTGATTTTTTGTTTTGGTGGTTTTTGCAACACAGTGGCGCTGGGAGTGGCACGCAGGTGAGGCCCAAGCCTTCGGGTCTATGCAAAGACGACTTTTGTTGAAATACAGCATCCTTTGGATACTGGCGAAGAGCAGCCTCTGTTCCCTTTGGCTCAAAATAGCCCAATATAGTATGGTCTTGGGCCCAAGGGCCTTAATGTATATGAGTCCTCAGAGCCTTCGGGCTTGGCGGTGCCCTTGAGCCGCCTTGGTGTCCGAACCACCGACAGCTGGCGAAGCTTGGGGCACTAAACTGGGTTGTTCAGGAACTTAGCCTAAGCTGCCATACTTGGCGCTGTGTAGTATTTGACAGGGCTTCCTTCTTATAGTAACTTTGATTAAGTTCCTTGACAGCAACCCAGTAAAAGTAGATGCCAGGGCGGGGGTGTGTATAGCTCAAGACTGGCATCTTCAAGCGGTCGGTCGTCGGAGTCAGTCCTTATAAGCCCTAAACCCTAAACCCTAGACTGTTTCTAAGACGAGAATGGATAGCCTCAAATGCCTGGTGCTGCGCCGCCTGAAACCCTGAGTCCCCCAAACCCATTCGTCCATCACCTTACATGGGTTTAGGGATTTAGGGTTTAGGGCTGATTGGCAGAGTCTGGGTTCAAAAAAGGGTCCTAGACCCCACACCCTTAAGCCCTAAACCGTGTGGAGCCTTGCCTGCCGAACACGAGTGTGAGAGACGAAGCTATAAACCCAAAGGGTAGGCTTGGATCAGCTCAGTGCCCCTTCCTTACAAGCTCAATCCTCCCAAGCCGGATATCTTGACCCACAGGGTGCCTGGTTATAATTCTTGTGTAGGAAGTTAAGGCATAATAAACCTCCAAGCCCTATTCCAAAACGATATGGCCCGTGTGGTACGCCTTAGCCTAACCCTCGGCCCCCTGCAGCCCTCATCTCCCAACCCAGTTCTCACCCTTGAACTCCAATGCTCTGGCCTCCAACATCAAAGCCCTCACGTCTCCTTGAAACTCTTAAACTCTAAATCTGTCGCCACCTCTACAAACCCGTCGTTCCTGCGGGCCAAGAGGTGCCAAGACCCCAAACCTTACTCAGCATCCCGAACAAAACAAACTTAACATCAGCGCCGGAATCATTTAGCAATGTTACTTGTTGGGGTTCCTCACTTGAACTAAGAATGTGATATACCCTAAAGCCCTCCTCCAATGACTCTAATAATTGAGGCCCCTATGTTCAGCCTGCGAACTCCGACAAGCTCCCGACTTGAAGCTCATAGGGCTAGGGTTTAGGGTTTTGGGGTTTAGGGTTTAGGGTTTGGCACTTAAAGCGGGGTCTAGTTTTTTTTTGCCACGAGTGCGACGCGCTGCAGCGAGGGGATATGGCCGGGCGAGCTCCAATCAAGCCTGTTCTAAAAGGGTTTACGGGTAACCCTAAACCCTAAACCCCTAAACCCCTTAAGCCCTAAACCCCTAAACCTTGAAATCAGAGCCCTGAAGCGCTGAAAAATTCCAAGTTTGGTCGAGAGCGGAGCAGGCTCAATCCCCAATATTTACCCATAGGCTCCTTAGTAGTTCCTTTTTGGGATTTCCTGAAAGGATTCTAAATATGAACCATAAAAAGGAACTACTTAGGAGCCTATGGGTAATTGCTAAGCCGTACACGAAGCTTTCTCAACCATAAATCCGTGGCGACGAAGTAAATCTTCAGATTGGCAGGCGACCCTATGCAGCACGCCAGGCCGTCGCAAGAGAGGTTTTCCAATTGTCCAAAGCATCCTATCTACCTCTGGGGTTCTTCGGGGTCTGAGGTTCTATAGCCGTCTTAGGGTTCCTGAAGCATGTACTCTCGTGGTCGTCCTAGGGTTCCTTAAATACCTACTCTTGTGGTCCAAAGTAGGTTGCCCTTATCAGGCACCATTAGGACATGTACGCCTTCAGAGCATGTAAAGAATCCCAATATGCAGATGGGAGCCTCTGGGATAAGTTAGGTTGAGCCTGTTTGGGATCGAACCAATGTTTTGCGAGATGTGGATTGTTGAGGATATTGAGGACTTGTGGCATCTGGACCTTCGAAAGCTATGTATTCTGATTCGATTTCCTGAGCACAAAGGGCTTTGGCGAGGTACGTGCATCTCATGTCTTGTTTTGCCTGTAAGACTGCCAAAACATCCTGGACTAAGCCGAAGACCGTTCGCCCTTGACGTCGACACTGTGGGATTTAGGAGGAAGGCTAGACCTAGAAGGGAAGAAGGATTTGTTCAGGTTCGCTCCTCGCGTTCTTTCGGGTTTCAGATTGCAAACATTTCTACCACCCTCAACATTTTGTTCGAGCATTTTCTGTTGCTGACATTCTCACTACGTTGCTATTGACACGATGTCTCTGATGTTTATTCTCCTGCTGATGCATTTCCGGAGGTTGCCTGAAACCTCCCTGCCGCCTACGAGCGGCCCCGACAAGACCGCAGATGAGAGGGAGCATGATGCTGCTTTTCTCCACACTGGCCTGTGACAGTTTAGGTTTAGGGCTCATGTAGATGTATTTATGTATGTATGCATCTGGATACTTGGGCGCATTGAGGAGGCTCTGTGTGCTTGCGCTTGCCATGTTGCGGCGGCAGTTGGTCTTCTTTTGACTCTCCTGAAGGCTCCATGTACCGATATAGTATATATAGGCCATAAAGCACCTATATAGAAGCCCCTGTCAGGCTTAAGTAGACTATCTACAACAGACAGTAGCAGGTACATGCAGCCTAAGGGTCCGGTATCGGTGGCCATTTGGACTTTGACTCCTAGGGCCTAGGGAGCTCCAAGTTCAGCCTAGGATTCCGAGCTTAGGGCCTATGGTTGATGATCAAAATCCCTGCATTACCCATAATAAGGAATATGCCAGAATTCCCATAGTTCAGGGTCCTTAAGGTAATGCAGGATTTATATCATCAACAGTAGGATTCCAAGCTTAGGGTTGAAGGTTTGTCATTTCCACATGCTGAGCTTACTGCGCTAATGGTGAAGACGAGCGGTTCAGTGTGTCCAGGCGAGACTACGCAAGCCTGCTGCAAAAAGGGTTTAGGGTTTCGGGTTGAAGGTTTTGGGTACCCTAAGACTCCAAGTATACAAGTCTATGTGAGCTATATATTCGGTTACGGAGGAATGGTTCCTACTTCGGGATCTTTAAGTCTGCAAATAGTACCTAGTTACTTTGAGCTCTTGGAGTCTTTTGGATAGACCGTCGTGCAGGAGCGGGCGTCGGCCATGGAGCGGCAAGGGTTCAACGACGAAGAACCTTTCAAAACAAAATCAACCTGATTTAGAAGCCGGAACACTTAGTGATACTTTTCCTTTGGGTTCCTTAGCATTCTCCTTATTTTGTTATCACAAATCTCAAAACTCGGCCTTGTTGAATGTTTCGGCCCCTGCATTTACGAGGCCCTGGAACCATGTCTTACTGGCGTCTGCTTTCTGAGTTTGAACTGAGCAAGTCAATGGGTCTACTTGCTGGAATGTTTGGTAAAGCGTTTATTACAAACCCCTACATTTCATCCTACGCCCTGCCCCTGCAACGCATACGCAATTTTCTAGCACCGTGCAGGGTTCTGGTGCAACTTCAGTGTCTTAGCGAAATCGCCCCAAAGTCTCATCTCGTAATCCGAAAGCCAACGTGGGGACGCTGTCAGAACCCAGATCTCCTCGTCAAGGGCCACTAGGGTTTAGGGTTTAGGGTTTAGCAAGACTACTCAGGTGTCCTACTGATGGGGGCCTGAGGGCCCTATCGGGATCAGAGTGGGGCAGCACTAGATGCCGGACTTGTCAGGCAGAACAGGATACGTCATTGCTACTTCGGCTTAAGAAGTTCCTGCTTGGGCTTTAGGGCTTTCAGGCTTCATTGTAGGGGTACTCCGGGGTACTCCTAAACAATTGTGGGTCAGCGTCGTCCAGACTTTGATGTGGAATCGTGACGACCTAAATGTGTGCAACCAAGCGTTTCTGTCGCGAGCTCCGCCGATTTCACCTCCGATCCGATCCGATCCGATCCGAGTGATGTTTCCAGGTAGGTCGAAAGGCCGCCGATGTAGAGTGAATCTCATCTAAGCCCGCGAAGAAAAGTTGCGATGTCTTCTGATCCAAACTTTGTGACCAAGGGCGGTCCCTACACTGGAACAATTGCAAGCATCAGGCCCACAGTCTGTTTCTATCCCTGCTAAACGATTTGGATTTCTGTCCCTAAAGCACCGTGGGACCCGGGTCATGAACCATTCAATAGGCTTTTTTGCCGTCCCACGCCATTTGA
This sequence comes from Symbiodinium necroappetens, assembly GCA_905231915.1. Lineage (NCBI taxonomy): Eukaryota > Dinophyceae > Suessiales > Symbiodiniaceae > Symbiodinium > Symbiodinium necroappetens. The sequence goes on from CAJNJA010086153.1 coordinate 10,476, forward strand.
GCAGAAATGCTCGCGCCCACGCCACCCATTGTGTTCCTTGACGTTCCATGTAAAGGCTAGGCCACTTGCCTTCACATAAGGGGTCTCAATCAAAGCCGGAATCACACAAGCATCCCAGCCCAAGTTAGCTCAGTTTTGAGATTTGGGAGTTAGGACCAGTGACTTTCACCAAGGTTGGCTCAGTTCAGGTGTGCAGACTTTCGCTTGCGGTACTTGGGCACGCGTGGGATACAAATGCTCCTGTAGTGCTCTTTGGTGCGATTCTGGTGTACAGTCTGCATTTATCTAGGGGGAGAAGGAGAAAAGAGGAACGGACCTTTATATCGATGCCAGAAGCCAAAAGCCCCAATAAGGCGGCTATCAGTAACCTATAATAGTTGGAACGGTGTTTGGGGTACGTTGTGCTATATTACACAGGGACCAGAAGGGACCATTGTTTGTAATGGTTCATGCAGACCGCTACCGGTCGAGGGGAACTACCCGAAACTGTTAGATGTTTTGACGTAGCTCGTCTATTTTGTCAGTCGCCGCGTCATTCCCGCCATGTGGGCTGACTGCTTTGTTTTTTCTCCAAGCATTGCATTAACTCTTTTCACTGAAGCACCCAATCCCTGAAACCCTAAGCCCTAAGCCTTCTCGTGGACGATAGCATCGCAAACGATTGCTCCTTTAGGCTTCGTGGGGCTTCAGAGCTTCGTGTTTCTTCATTTGGGTTTTCGCTTAGGATCATAGCCCTTTCAATAACCCCTAAAAGGAGGAATATACTTCAGGTTATAGTAATTATAGTATGAGTGATTTAAGGCCTATCCCTTAGTTAAGGGATATGGGAAGGTCTGGGACGTATAGGGTCTGGGGTGGGGGGTAACGGTGTCGGGCCAAGGGTTTCTGCATGCTGCCTTTCAACATATCAACACACGGTGGGTGAACTGGGAACTCATAGGGCCCTCTAATCTAAACCCCAAGCCCTAAAACCGGATGCAAGGGCATGACGAGTTACCAAGACCTCTTTGCAGGGCTCCACATGACAACTTTGTTCGTCACTAGGGCCCTATAAGGTCTAGACCCCCTGAATTAGAAAAGGGTTGACGCCTTCGTGGAAGCTTAAACCCTTTAGCACCCCTAAAGCGCGGAATTCCTAGAACCCGAAACTCTAAATCCCTAACCCACAGGCCCTTAACACCAAAACTCTAAAACACCCCCAAACCCCTCAACCCTAAACCCTAAACTAAACTGCGGCCTCTTGGTTCCAGCGAAGCACTGGCCCGAGCAAGAGAGCACCTACAAGAAGCCTGGAGTGAAGCAGACGCCACTCCTGCAACATGGCCAGCCGGTGGCCACTTGTCTTCCAAGGTTAGGGTTTAGGTTCAGTGTTCAGCATTCGGGGTGTTGCTTCCAGTAGGTGGCCTCTTTGTCTTCAAAAATTTAGGGATCAGGGTGCCCTGCGCCCTGCACCCTTACCGAACCATGGCTTGTCTTCAGAGAATATCCCTAAAGTGTCACAAGGAGTTGCTGCAGAGTTTGGGGTGCTCAGAGTTTCGGGGGTGTTTAGGGGCATTTTTCCCCACGTCGGCTTCCTAACCTGTGAAGACCTTGGGTTTAGTAGGCATGACGTGTTGGAGAGCACTCCTGCTGCAATGAAGAGCCTATCTTTAGGCATCGTGTCTGGCACAGGCTCCTGTGCATCTACGGCTCCATGCCACAAGCTGTGTTCATCCCAAACCTTCGACCGCCGACCGCAGCCCCTCGGAATCCGGGCTTAGCATTGACACACTGTCAACTATACCCCACACCATCAATCCGTAGTCCTAACATAGCCACCCGGACTCCTGAACTCAAAGCCGTCGTCCAGGATGGAGGAGTTTGCTGGAGCACCAGACCTCGCAGCCAAAACCCGCTTGGAGGACGTTCAGCAGCTGAAGCTCGGCACATGGTCAGATAAATGGAGATCTTGTTCGTCGCAACAATAGTACAAGATGCGAACACGAAATAACAGGCACGAACACAACACAAACACACACACACACATATACATATATATATATATATAAATAAACAAATAAATAAATATATATATATGTATATATATATACACATACATACAACAAACAAACAAAAACAACAAACACAAGCGTGCAATGCAGTGCAAGTGCATACACATACATGGCACATGACTTGAAGCTTGCTTGCCCATATGCATGCACTATATTCGACACACGTGTAGGCAAGTTCTCATTCTTGTGCTTGAACGTATTGTATGCTACGTCGTTATGTGTAAGTGCCGCGCAAGGCCACCACGTATGCCTGGATACACTGATAACCATGGATGGGCTCATGCTGGTGAGGGCCACTCGCCGAAGAGCTAAGGAAGCGAGGCATCAGTGTCATCGCCTCCCTTGTGCGCCAGTCCATGTCGACTGCTCCCGACGTGAAGGCTGCAAAGAAGACGAAGGTCACCAAAGGCCGTGAGAGTTGGGGTGCAGGCTTGTTGTAGCATCAGCTGCCGTTGGCCCTTCCACTTCTAATCCGAAACCCTAAACCCTAATCCGTAAAACGTAAACCCTAAACCCATCTTTTGGCTTGGAAGCCCTGCGCTCCAGAACCTCCCTGAAGCGGATGGCTTCGGTTCCGGGACGAGCGACTTGAGAGAGAGTGCTGCTACTAGTAGTGCTGACTAGTACTCTAGTACCATTGCGACTTCTCCTACTACAACTGCCCGCTACCTGGTGTTGCTGTTGGTGGAGTCGGTGGAGCTGCTGTCATGCTCGAAGCTTTCGCGGCAGCCCCTGCAAGTCCAGCCTGAACACTCGCACGGGCTCCACCGAACCCGAACCCCAAAACCCTGAAGCTTTTTGCCAAACCCTAAACTTCCTAAACCCTAACCCCGAGCCCAAAGCGAAGCTGACAGAAGGCGGAGCTTCCAAGAGGGCGGCAGCAGGGTCGAAGGCCTCTCCGAGTGACTGGGCGCAGGTCGAAGAGTTTAGATTTGAGGTGTTTGGTGTTTAGGGTTTAGGGTCTAAGGTTTAGGGGTGAATTGAGGTGTTTGGGGTTTAGAGTTTAAGGTTTCGGGCGCTGGAGCTTCCTGGGCGGTTTTCGGATCCGCGGGAGGGGCTGGGGGCCAACTCTGGGGGCTAAGACTTTAGGCGTTTTGGTTTGTCAGGGACTCTGTGGCCGGTTCGGAACCGTGCTGTAAGGCATTGTGATGTTGGAAGCGATGAAGTCTACGGGTTCGAACCTCTCCCTAGTCTCTATAGGGTTTAGGGTTACAACTAAGACATCAATCAAATAAGAGATTCGGCTTACATCTGCTTGATGGGTTGAGGGGTTGAGGATGTGCAAGGCACAAACGTGTAGGGATGCCAGCCCGCAGCCCTACACCCTAAACCCTATTTCAGCCTCTAAGGCTCGGGCCTTAGGCGTTTAGGAGTTTCATGTTGCTGTTCGCTGCTGGATGTGGATGTGCTGGCATTACTGCTGCAATGTAGTGTGTGGCGCGAGCTGTTGCAGTTCTACGACGTTCTTCCTTTTAAGGCGCTGATATACCAAGCAGATGTTAGATTTGTTTGGCATGCTGTTTTTGCCCATGCTTTGCCACACCTTACAGAAGTGGCCTGTTGTTTTCGTGCAGGATATCGGACGGTAAGCCCCTTTTGATCGGCTGCAGTTGCTATGAACCCTACTAGACCGGTCGTCCTTCGTGCTTATCTGCTGCTTGATTGACATGCGACATGGTGCGCACGGACATTGCACGTTTCTTGTGTGTTCTCAGTCGGCATGGCGGTGCCGCGTGCCTGGGCTAATTCTGGTCTTTCAGGGTCCAAGCTCTCGGTTGCTGTCTTCATAAACATCTTCCAGGACCAGTGCCGCGGCTTTGTATTCCGAGGCAAGAAACTGGCCTCGCCAGTGAAGAAGCCAGCGCCGAAGGTGAAGCCGACAATCCGAACGACGAGATCCCAGGACCTGATGAAGAGTATGCTAAACCCTACCTTGAGCAACCGGGCCCCTATAAATTCTATGTTAGGGTTTATAATAACAACCTACAAAAAAGTAGGTTATGGTAGCTTAAGGAAAACCCTAAATCGCATGATAGCAGGGAGCAGATTGTTTTCGCACCGACCACGGCTGAGACCTCGCCTGAATTGTCCGAGTTGTGAGAGTGTAAATCGTTTGATGAAGGTCTTCGTGGGGGCTTTGTTGGTCCTTCATTCAGGTCCTCAAATCATCTCAAGAAGCCCTAAATAGTTCAAGGCGTATTCCCGAATTACTGTAGGGGGTTTCGGGTTCTTGTCGGAGACAGGGAGTTGTAGGTTCCCAACACAACCAATAGCAATAATTGGTTTTGGGGCTGAGGCGGCTGAGGATGATAAAAACAGCCGCCGTAGTACCAATGACACTGGACAATCGAACTAAATATTATCACGGGGGGCCTACACACACACACACCGCAGACCCAAGAGTTCCGGGGGCTTTGCAGGCACCGAGCAGTCAGGGGAGGCTGTGAGCTCTTGCAGGCGTCCACTTTTAGTCATATCCCTGCTAAAGCAAAGTCCGGCATCTCTTGTTTACTTGTTTCCTTTTCTTGGGTTCTAGCCTAAGAAAAGGGTTTATCCACAAAAAACAGGTGCCACAGCTAAATGGGGTCCATCCGTGTCGGGTTTGGCTTGAAACCTAAGCGTTATAGATCCCGTATTGGGACCCTCATAGTCATAGTTCCTCGTAGAGGAACTCAGAAACTGCTGCAAGCTGCTCAGGAGCAGCCCAAGCCCGTCGGCAAAGGAGGTGCGAAGGGGCAGCAGCCGGCATTTGCCCGAATTGAGCAGAAGTCGCCACTCGTCTTCTTCAGGCTCATACTGTGTCCATTCCCTTAAGGTTCCATGCACCCAAATCGTACAAACTTTGGCCTTAAAGTCGTCCCTATATATAAATGTATTTTGGGCCAAAGTACATACTATTTGGCTACATGGACCCTTGGTGTCCCCTTGTTTGAACTCGTATGGTGTTTTTGTTTTTAATTTGTGGGCCTGAACAGTTGCTTGGGAATCATGTTTTCCTAGGCCCCTGTCACACTACAATATGGCTTCAAACAGGCTCCTGTACTACTTACTCTACACTCTGGGCTTAGATTTGAAGTGCCCGTGTTGAGGCCGTGGCTTATGCAGAAGTAAATGCCCCAAACCTTGATTTAGGGGTTAGGGCTTTCAAGTTCAAAATGAGCACATGCCTCGACAGCAAACCCGCCGAACTCTTTCCACCGCACGTGTTCTTCCTTTCTCCCCAAATTGGATCCCAAGCAGCCTGAACCTGAAGCCCTAAACTTAGACCACAAGCTTGTAGGAAGCCATGAACCGAAACCCCAAACTCTCTCTACACCCTCTCAGAAGACCATAGCCTCAAGGAGCAACAGAGCCTGCTCCCCTCGGTCAGCGCAGTCAGAGAAATTCTTCCCCCTCCATTTTCTCTCATCGCGACCATCCAATCTGGGCTGTTGGGATTCAGGATTACTGTCAAAAAGGAACGTATGGTACTGCAAGGATCACTATTGCGAGTTTTTAGGATCACTATTGCGAGTTTCCAGTAGGATAACTCCAGTCAGGCTCCGTGTAACTGAAACCCTACACCCTGTCCCTATAAGCTACTTACTAAGCCAGCTAAGCATCTTAATAAAGTTCACCCAAGAAGATTGTGCCCTTGGACGTCTAATCTCATCAGGATCATGGACTGGGTGACTCACGGTATTTGGGGTGGGGCTATGACTGGAGGTTAAGGCTTCATTGTGTATGGTCCGCCTCCGTAACGTAGAACATGACTGTCATTGTGTGGTCGCCCCCTTCCGACACTATACAAGAAAAATACGTCAGCCAAGCCTTACGCTGCAAGCACGAAATCCTAGTCTGGCGAAAATGATCTGTGCCTATAGCCCGCACTGGCCTGCAGCAATTAACTCGAGTTCCTACTGATAAGCCGAAGGACGACAGTCAAATTCTGTGTCTGGTTGGGCCAACTTCCTTCCGCAGTGGGGTACAAGATTCAGGGCTTCAATTCTGTCCGTTGTGTTTTTGTTGCTTTAGTGTTGTCGATGGTGTGGCGGGGCAGGGGGGTTGGCAATCTCGACAACACAGCAGAAGGCGAAACAGCTGCACGGTGAAATCGCGCAAGCCAGTCTAGGATCAACGGCTCTGAACCCTCGACCGCATGTCGTAGCTTCCCTCAATCTGATACCATGGCCTGTAAAACAGAAAGATCCCTAAGGCCCAACTAAACCCTAAACCCTAAGGCCCAAACCCCAAGCTCAGGAGGGGCATCACCAAGCCGGATCTGAGGAGCGAACTTTGCCTTCCGATCTTTTGCCGGTGTGTGCGGAACTATTCACAGGTCTGCAAAATTCCAAGTAGTATTAATTTCAGAAGGCCCGAGTATACATACAGAGCCGACATGGATATATCATGTATGTATGTATGCATGTATCTGTATGTATGTATGTATGTATGTATGTATGTATGTATGTATGTTTATGTATGTATGTATGTATGTACGTATGTTTTGTTTTGTTTTGTTATGCTATGCTATGCTATGCTACGCTATGTTATGTTATGTCATGTTATGTTATGTTATGTCATGTTATGTTATGTTATGTTATGTTATTTTTGTATGTATGTATGTATGTATGTATGTATGTATGTATGTATGTATGTATGTAGGTTTGTATGTATGTATCTATATATATATGTGCATATGTATGTATGTAT
>CAJNJA010086164.1:0-20350 GCA_905231915.1 Symbiodinium necroappetens
AGATGCCGGCAGCCGGAGTTGTGCCGGATGAGATCAGCTTCAATGCCTGCATCAGATCCTGTGGCACAGCCCGCATCTGGGAGCTGGCCTTGTGCCTTTTTGCGTCGCTAAGGGGGAACCAGCTACAGCCAGATGCAGCTTCGTATGGGCAAGCCATAGATGCAGCTTGGCCCGAGGCTGTCGTTTTCGAGCTTTTTGATCAAGCCATGCAGGACCAGACGTGGCCAGACATGCTGCAGAGAGGTGGAGCTGGGCTTGATCTGCATGACCACTCCTGTGGTTCAGCGATTCTTGCGGTGTCGTGGTGGCTCGCAGAGGTTGTCCCGAAGCAGCTTACCCGAACGCTCAGACACGACTCGATGTCGTTCGAAGTCATCACAGGCTGGGGGAAATCCCGCATGCCCTGGCAACCTGCTGGCTCAGACGTCCAGGTTTCGGTCCGCAGATTGTTGGATGAGCGTGCTATCCCGTGCGAGGTCCATCCGCGCAATCGTGGACGTTTACAGCTCGATCTTCGCGGAATCGACCCGGGGCAGCTCCGTGAACTGTACCCACCGACATCACCAAGACGGTGATCGAAGTCTCTCAGATTCAGGATGCGAAGCCATCGCCTGCGGGTGTCAGAGATATCCTAAACTCTAAGCCTTATCCCTATAAATCCTAAACTTGACCCCAAAACCTAAGCCTGTTTCATGACGATCTGAGTCTGTACTTCTCCCTTCTGACGCCGGTAAAAAAGAGCGGAGAAAATGGTTGAAATCGTTCCTTTGGGGGGATGCTTTCGGAACCTCGGCCCTGGCTTCGGTCACCCCAAAGATCTACCTGGACCCCAAAGAACCTACCCTTTTTAGGGTTCCTTATTATGGTTTTACTATATAAGTCCTTGAAAAGGTAGGGTCTTTGGGGTTAAGGTAAGCCCTTTTTAGGATTGTATTGTATTGTTTAGGGAACCCTAAACCCTACAGCCTAGTATGAGTGAGAGCGTAAAGCCTAGTATGAAGAAACCCTAAGCCCTCAAAGCCCCTAGTCTGAAGACGAAGCCAGAGTTGGCAGACGATCCGGATAGGCTTTGGGTCATAGCCACGAGGCCTGGCATACATGTTCTTTTTTCTGGGCCAGTCCGTAAAAAAAGTCCCTTCTAGGGCTCCTCAAAGGCATCTCTAAGGGCTCTGTAAAGTTTTAGAGTTTAATGGTCCCTGTACCCAAATAGTATTATATACTTTGGCCTTTTTGTAACCGCTTTCTAGGTACTTGGGGCCAAAGTATATACTTTTTGGGCACATGGGCCCCTACCCTAGGGTGAAGTACTGCATAGAGTTCCACTCGAGGTTGGGCCTTTGGGCGCGAGAGTTGGGTGTATTGCAAGGGCTTTGGGTTTAGAGTTCAGGGCGGTAGGGTTCGGGTTTGCACCTCAGGGTGCTGAGATTTAGCTCTTGGGGTTAAGGCTAGAGTTGCGAGGTCTTGTAGCTCCAGGGCCCAAGCACAGACACTTGAGTCGCCAGCCCCCGAACCTTAAACTCAGCAAGGTCTTCTTGTGCTTCGGCGCGCTTACCGCCATCCTTGCCATTGGTGGGCTCTGGGCGGGAGTGCCTCTGGGCACACTGGCAACCTGCGTGGGCTTTTGCTTCTTCCAGATGGCCCAGTTTGAGGGAATGCGCGGACCTGAGCTGTGCCAGGGTTTTGGGGTTCCATGTTTCGGGAGAACTTCGGGTTTAGGGTGTTGTTTAGGCGTTTGAGCACTACGGCTGATAGGCTTACCAAGCCGCCCCCCAATGGTCCTTCCTTATGAAGATATGAGAGTCCCGTACTTTGCATCGCTCCCAACCACGCTACGTTTAGGGTTTAGGGTTGAGGGTCTACTAGGTGGGTTTAGGGTTTAGGGTCTACTAGTTGAGCAGAGCTGCCTTGGAGGAAAACCGACATCCCTGGCGAAGATAATTGACATGAGTTCGCACATAACCACCCCACTCACCCCCTGCCCCAGAACCCTATTCTGAGTCTAGGACATTTTCAGGTGGGTGGTTACCGTTACAGGCTTAGCCAGTCACATGCTCTTAGCATCTGGTGGCACAGCTCCTCGTTCACTAAGGAAGGTTTCGACGAAGGGCGTTTCAGACCCAATGTCGAAGGCTGCACGTGGACTGACTCACTAAATGAAGAAGGTTTTGAAGGACACAACAAAGATAGATGCAAAAGCTATCAGCACGAACACGACGGTGGGAGCACTGTCAGGGGTCCTCATGCGGCCTGTGGAAGAAGGGTTATTCAGCAGACTGACAGGGAGCTGCAGGGCAGCAAGAAGCGTGGCCAATCGGGATTCGCTTATAAAGCAAGCGGACGAGGAAATAGAAAGATGGACTGTGAGGTCCCTTCAGAAGAAGGACCAGGAAGCAGCACTGAAGTCCCGGAGTCCTGAAGAAGACCGAAGAAGGTTTCTCAATCGACTGGTCCAAGCATGCGAATGCTCAGGAGAGAGAGATTGCTCTCAAAGAGCAGGAAAGTCTTCGGGACAATGGTGGGTCCCTGCCTTATAGAAGGTCTATATTATACCTTATAGAAGCCTTATGGAAGCTCTATATACCCTAAACTCCCCACCTGTAGTTTCCCTTAACTGAGTATTAGGGCCCAAGAACTTGCATCATGTATGCCATTGCCAAGAATACAGCGATTCTACGTACTCAGGGCTTCTAGCTCCCAAGCCCGATGTTGTGGGCTTTCGCACTAGTCCGGAGTCCGCAGCTCCTCCGGATTGCAATTCTGGAGTCCTACATCTCGAACCTAGACTAGGAACACTGTTCCTGAGGGTTTCTTCGTCGAAACCTAGCTATCGTACACTATGCCCAAAAAAACCCTATTCTAATCATTCAGGCCCCTTTCCTATGGCTCTCGAGTTTGTCCATGCGGGTTAGGATTTAGGGGTTTTCGTTGAGGGTTTCAGGGCCCAACTAACTCTTTATAAATATTCATACCCCCCCCCCCCCAAGAAGATGACATACGCTACCCTAGCGACCCAACTACCTATCTGTTGGGTCCTGTGGACCCCCGGTGCATCCCGCCCACACACCACGGAATATCTTGGAAAGCTACTGCGAGCACAAAAAGGCTGTCAAAGCTTTCCGTCCCTAGCCTTAAATCCCTATACCCTGAACCTGTAGACTCTTAACATCTTTTGACCCTATAAAGCCTTACAAACCCTAAACGCCTGAACCCTAAACCCTAAACTCTGAACCCTATATGCGCCTGAACCCGGAGCGGTCATAAGATTTCAGCCCTCAGGCTCGACGCCTCCAGTCGACCAGATATGTGGATAGTTCTCTAAATTAGGGCCCTTTTGATAAGGGTGCCGTACTATTTTGGGGACTTCAAAAAGACAGCCCAGTCTGGAGACCTACCCATGTGTCCTCCCCGAAGCTCAGGTGTTCTGCAAGCTTTCCCAGGAGGGCCCTAAATAAGTAGCATGGGGTATTGGGGTATATGATATATGAACCCTAAACCCTAAACCCTAAAACCCCAAACCTAAACCCTAAACCCATGATGCTTCAGCCTTTTCTCCCGGGGTGCACAGACATAGATAGGGAGGTTGCTCTCAAGTATTTAGTGCCTAGGATTGGACTTCTGACACATTCTCCACCCAGCGAGCCCGGCCCGGTATCCTTTAGTTACACCTTTGTACCTCAAGTCACACCAAAGGCAGAGGTACTGAGCTCTTTGGGCATTGAGAGCCGAACTGCCGAACCCGATCGGGTTTAGGGTTCAGGGTTTAGGGTCCAGGGTTTAGGGTTTAGGGACGAGCCCTAGAAATCCGAGTTCGATGACCTTCACGCACCTGCTCAACGTGCTGAATGCCCTGCAGCGCCTCATGAAATACGTCTCATTGCCGGCAGAGGCGAAGTGTGGGGTTTCGAGGTTATTTCGGTAAACCCTGTAGGCCTCCCTATTATCAATAGGGTTTAGGGTTTAGGGTTCAGGGGTTTTCGGTTTACTATATCGTATGAAGATCTCCAAGAACCTAGCCCGGTTCATTCAGGCCTTGGTCTTGGCTTTGGGGCAAAAGCGGGCAGTCTAGGCCGAGGCTTCTGAGTATGGGTTAGTAAAGCCCTAAGCAATTGCAGACTAAGCTCTTCAGTTCCACCGCCTTTAAGTGCGCGTATGCCTTGCGTTTGAGTTTGACGTCTGTGGGGCAAGTTTAGGTTTAGGGTTAAGGGCTCAGGGCAGGTTTAGACATGGGCCCCCGTGATCAGGCGGCCTATGACATGCCAACGGACTACATGGTGCGTCGGCACGTCAAGGTTGATCGTGACCTCGCCATGCGCCTGCAGATGAAGCAGGCAAGAGGCATGCATGCTCAGTGCACCCACCAAGCTGAACCTATACCCTAAACCCTAACCGCTCATGAATATCATTCCCTTGGTTTCCTTGCGATAACTATACTACAATATAATACTCTCCCAAAACCTTATTCTAATTAGTAAGGATTATAAAGGTCCCTACATCACCCGAACCTACATCGCCTGAATATGCCCCGACTCGGCCGAGGGGAGTAGTCTGCTGAAGAGGTCGAAACAATTGGACTGCATTTGTTGGTTTGTGTTTTTGAAAGGGTGGTTGGGTGTAGGATTATTTTTTTTTGGGGGGGGTCACGAACCGTCACCAACATGTTCAGTACATTTCCTGGGATGCGAAGCAAAAACACGATGGCCTGGCAGTGTTTGGGTTGCGTTGCCACTTGATATCAAGGTTAAAAGCCAGGACCCGGCACACTAGCAGAAAGCGAGATACTAATCGCGAACAGGAGTGTAAAGAAGACGAGATACAATGATACACTGTTATGCGGCCATAAGAGTGAAGGCGATGAAAGCTACACTGCAATCGAGCTTTATATATATTCGTCATTATGAAGCTGATAGCCTGATAATCAGAGCGGCGTTTGCTGTTGATGGTAAGGGCAAAGGCGAAGCATAGCATCATGGTTCATGATGCTGATGCGGCTGCTAACGCAGCTGCTGATGCTGGTGCTATCGCTGCTGGTGTGTGTACGCAATGATATGATGGTCAGCTTAAACAGTAGCGGTGCAGAGGTGAGAACAGAAAGTACAATCAAGTAAACCAGGCCACCCCGATCAGCAAAAAAAACGATGTGAGTCGTAAGATCCTCCCAAACCCCCATACCCTCGACCCTTCCAGTCCATTTCTTGCTCTGACGATGACTATTGCTAGTCTGGGCCTGCATAGTCCTGAATCGCTCGTGGATCTTGGCTTAAGCTTTCCCGCCCCCGAAACTCGGGACATTGAAGCTTGCCGCATCGCCTCCCCTGCCATGATGCGCTCCTTGATCCTCGGCAAGGATGTCACATATCCCTTTAAGAGGTTCTCTTAAGGCCTCTACTAAGGGTACCGAATGTTGAAGGGCCCATATACCCATCTCGCATTTGCATTGGCTCAGAAAGTACATATATAGGACCCGTTTAAGGTGTAACACAGTGGAATAAAGCTTCGTGTAGGTGCAGTGACCCTTGGGGTATGATTTGCCTTAAGCCACTATAGCCTACTTTTTGGTAGGTTCTGCTAAGAAAGCCTAATACAGAATCTCAAAGGGGCCCTACAACAAGTAGGTTTTGGTCCTTGACCCTAAACCGCAAAATATGAAATGTAGAACTCTGCTAGAACGCTTATAGAACAGTTCTAGAACCCTAGAACCCAAGAACCCTTCTAGACTGTTAAAACCCTTTTAGACTTATAGAACCCTAAACAGTTCTAGAACCATAGAACCCATGATGCCCTCTAAAATGTTAAAACCCTTCTGGACTTATAGAACCCTAAACAGTTCTGGAACCATAGAACCCATGATACCTTCTAGACTACCAAAACCCTTATAGAGCCATAGAACCCATGATACCTTCTAGAATATTAAAACCCTTCTAGACTTATAGAACCCTAAACAGTTCTAGAACCATAGAACCCATGATACCTTCTAAAATGTTAAAACCCTTATAGAACCCTAAAGCGGCTGTTTGTCTCTCTGGGTTTCAGCTTCGAGCTTCGAGGCGAAGACTGCGACCCTGAGCCTGCAGCACCCTAAGCCGAAAAAGGATCCTACTTTGACCTACACCAAGACCTACTTTTTGTAGGCCTGTATATATATATATATACACATGTATGTATGTATATATATATGTGTGTGTGGTTATAATAATATATGTTTATTTATTTATTTATATATATACACACATGTAACTCCATACTTATACATGTAAATTTTGCTGTTTAGGGTTTGTGTTGCCAGGTGGTGGTAGTCCTGGGGACCCAACTCGAAATCACTCATAATGAACAGCTGAATAGCACTAAACTCTTCTGTAGCTTTCGTGCTACCATCGCTGCAGTCTGTTGGACTTCCAGTTGGAGTGTCAAAGATCGGAAGATAACCACGAACACAAAGTACAACACCAATAATGTACAAGTCCTCGGGCTCTTGCATTGGGTTTGGGTCAAAAAACAATTTCGGTTTTCAGTGTCAGGGGGGTCGTCCGCAATTTCCACCCTAACTTCAAGTTGCTATGAGTAGGACCAGACGTACTATGTAGGGTCACTACGTGGACCTAGCTGCGTAGACCCCCCTTACTACGTTACCTGGTGTTCCAAGACAGATGAAGAGACAGACAGCTGAGACCTCAAAGGTCCAGACCCTACAAAAGGGGTAGTTTGGACCCTGGACCCCTGAGGTTTAGGGTTTGGGGGGTTTAGGGTTTAGGGTTTGGGGTTTAGGATATTGAATACTCCCAATACCCGAGCCCCAACCTTAAACCAGGACCGGACTTCTGATGGCCTGGTCCCTCGTTGGCATCCGGGCCTTTTCGCTTTCCTTGGACGTCGCGGATGGCGGGAAGCCCGTGGGCAAAGTTGTCGCCACCAGGCTGATGTTGGAGGGGACGTAAGGTTGTGAGTTTAGGGTGTGGGGTTTAGAAGTTTAGAAGGGTTCAGGGTGTGAGCGGTTCTCTAATTAAGGACGCTTGTTGGCAACTCTAAGAACCAAGAGTCGCCGGTGCGACCAAACCTCGTTCTTGACAGGGCTTCACAGGAAGACCTACAGTTAGAACATGAGCCGTAAACCCTAAACCCTAAAAAATAAACCCTGAACCGTTAACATCATCCATCCGTAGACCCTGGACACTCGGCCGCATAGTTATATGGTACTCTCTGTCGTGGGACAGCGAGCTGTTGAGGCTCTGCTTGAGACGATGTCAAAGAAGTTGGAGGAAGACCAGAAGGCGGATGAAGACATGAAGGAGACGGGATTTTGGGCTTTATGGTTTTACCTCAATCGCGGCTGATAGACCTCTGCATCCGCGGGAGAGACAGAAGGAGAGAGAGAGAGAGAGAGAGAGACAGACAGACAGAAGGACGGGAGCATTCATGAAGACATGAAGGCAGAGGGTTGCAGGGAACATTAGGGTCCAGCATGTAAGGTTTGAGGAAGACAAAAAACCGGTCCGAGTCGAGCACCTGGAGAGTCATTAGGCCGAGGATTCCGGCTTTCTGAGTTCGAATTCAAGCAAGAAAATCCTTAAGCCCTTAACCGAAGACCTACTGTTGATGATATAAATCCTGCATTACCTTAAGAACCCTAAACTATGGGAATTATAGCATATCTTCCTTATTAGTGGTAATGCAGGATTTATAGCATCAACCGTACGTCCTAAATCGACGCAGGAGAAGATGGATTGCTGGTGCAAGACCAACCAGGATGACAAGGCAGCCTCGGCATCGGCGGCCCAGGACTGCCCCTTGGGGCTTAGGCGTTATAGGCCGTTAGGGTACGGTTTCCTTAGTCGCTGAATTACTACACTTCAAACTTTTGGGATAATATGGCCAGTTATAGAACTCGAAGTGTGCACTTTTTAAGTGCTTATGAACTTAGCAAACTAAGTTTAGGGTGTGGGGTTTAGTCAACACGCGTTTGCTGCGATGGTTTGTGTGATACTTTTTTGACAAGGGGGTTAGGATTTAATAGGGCGGCTTAAGGTTGCAATTCTTAGTTCATTGTGTCTGCAGATGTGCGCTGCAGGTATCGGGCAGGCACTTTTGAAGTTACCCCAAAACCCAACTCGAACTAATCAGGCTCCTAGATTAGGTTTAGTTCGTGGATTGGGAGTCGTCGTGGGTCTATGGTTAAGGAAGTTAAGGAGTTATGGTCTAGAACTGTAGCTTCGAGATCGGTGAACGGTTTATTGAAAAGACGAAGGTATCCGGATTCCCGATGCATTGCAGGCTGGGGGGTTGGGTTTAGGGTTGAGGGCTCAGGGTTTAAGGCTCATTGTCTGCTATACTAAACCTTAAACCCTAAACCCTAAACCCTCTCCCCTCGCCGTCACTCCCAGCGCTTGACAGCACCTTCAGCCCGACAAGCCGCAGCTTTCCTTCCCTGGGCGAAGCCCTAAACACAAAACCCTTATTAAGCCCTAAACCCTTAAACACCCCTAAACCCTCAAGCCCCAAACTTACTTGAGGTCCAGGAGCCGAGCTCTTTTGGTACTTCGGGTTCTTTTTGTTTTTTTTGGCTTCGGGTTTATAGGGGTGTAGGGGTTAAAGGCTCAAAAAAGGGTTTAGGGTTGGTTTTGGGGGGATTTCGCGTCTATAAAAAAAAGGGGGTCCTCGATGCAATGTATGGTCGGGTACTGAGCCCGGGAGGCTCTGGGGTTCAGGCTTTAGTGCCTCTTTAGGGGTTTAGGGGTTTAAGGTTCAGGGTTTAGGGTTTAGGGGCTTAGGGGTTTAGGGTTGAGGGTTTAGGGTTGAGGGCGATCTCTTCAACCCATGCCTTACCATGGCTAGAGCCTCCCATGGCTGGAGGGCTGCAGGTCTCAGGGCTTTTGAACTTTTTACCATAGGCTGAAGGTTAGGGTTCAGGGTTTGTTGCGGGTTTCAGGGCTTGAATTTTGACCTTAAGGCTCAAAACAGCCCAAAAGCCAGTATGGTCTTTGGGCCCAAAGGCCTTAGAATACGAGTTCTTAGGGCCTTGGGGTTACATAAGGTGAAGGGAGGTTAGCTGTTCCGGGTTTCAGGGTTTAGGGACAGGGTCGGAGGGTGTCGAGTTACATCTTTTTGGGAGTCCCCGTGGCATGGCCCGCGACATCAGGACAAGCTGACGGGCCTGAAAGCCACGGTCGAGGCGGGCGAAGATGTTGGGAATTCTTTCTTAGTAGCTCAATGCGTACTCTTTAAAGTTTTCTGGGATAATATAATCCCTTATAGAACTGAAAGTGTACACCTCTTTTGTGCTTATGAACTCAGCCGGTAAGCCTAATGTTGATGAGACCACCATCACTGCAGAAGCTAGTGTGCATCCCTACTTCCGAAGAGCCACCTCTGTTCATCACCTTGCTGACTTTGGTCACAAGAAAGCCGTCCTTTGGGCTCGGGCTTCCATGCTCTTCTGTGGGGCCAGGCCGGAGCATTTCGCAATCCTTATGTATGAAGGGTTTAGGGTTTAGGATCGTAGGCGAACCAGCATCCAATGACCAAGCCTACATTCCAAACTCCAAACCCATGCACAAGCTGACAGAAGCCCCTCTATACCCCTTCTACAAGCCGGCTAGAATTTCAGGATGCCTCATTTTCCTAAACCCTAAAAACTCAATAGACCCTCAGTCCCATAGAAAACCAAAATGGTTGCCTGGTATGCATGCGTCTTGGAAGGAGTTGCCTCCAAAAATCGACATGCTCTCCACGCAGATTCGCACTTCCACCCAGGATCTGAACAGCAACAAGGCCGACATCAAGGGTTCGGGGTTTTTAGCAGTTTTTAGCTTACCAAACCCAGTTTTTAGGGTCCCTTCAATTTCAATGCTCGGGCGGGTATATGATACGAACCTACCGAC
The DNA here is from genome assembly GCA_905231915.1 of Symbiodinium necroappetens. Taxonomy (NCBI): domain Eukaryota; class Dinophyceae; order Suessiales; family Symbiodiniaceae; genus Symbiodinium; species Symbiodinium necroappetens. The sequence continues at coordinate 9,873 of CAJNJA010086164.1, forward strand.
AAATAGGTGGGGTTTAGGGTCGAGGAGTTTAGAGGGCTTAGGGTGTCTTGCAGCCGGTGGGCTGCACCATTCTGCAGTCTTCTGTAGTCAGCAAGCCGGTGTGCATTGAGTGTTTCTGACCGAGTTTCGGTCCTCACCGCCTGACCTTCGATTTATCTGGTTTGGCGGTTTAGCATCCACTGTTGTTGATCCTCGCGACAGTGAAGCAAGGAACGCCGGCCTGGCAATCTCAAAAAGATTTCTGGATTGGACTTGAAGCTTTGGCATTTTACCTGTGGACCTTAAACGCTGCTGAGAGGACTTGAAGGTTTATGGCGTTGTAACCTGCATAATATGCGGTCATAGCCTACCAATTATTTCTGTAGGGCGGCAGCTCCTTTTGCAATCGTTGCTGTGCAGGAATATGGGGGCGGAATGGTTATGAAGAGTATCCCCCTGCAGCGCCTATATTATTTGATTCTAATAAACCCAAACCCCCAATTCAGTATCGCGCCCCCCGACATCATGGCAGCCCGGAGCCATTTGCGCCAGTCGATTCCCCGAAAACCCAAGGTTCATGCCCCAGACAGCGCCTACTATAGGGCTCGGACTCATGTTCACGAAGATTTCCGGATTAAGCTCTTAACCAATTGTTCCATCTACATGCAATTACCCCCAAACCCCAAAACCCCGAAACCCTAAACCCTAATCATTAAGGCCCATATTATCCTGGGCAGGCGACGGTGGACAAGGCGAACGCCATCCGTGCGCAACAGCGCACAAACTTCGAGGAGGATAATGCCTCCTTGATCCTGGCACGCAATGGTCGAAAGCAGGGTGTAGTGCTTGGGTCTGATGATATGGGACTTTCCGAAAATTCGGGTACATTATTTTGGGGTCCTTATAGTAAGGATCCTACCGTTTAGGGTACTATATTAGGGTCTCCTATTTTCGGCAACCCCCCATATCTAATTAGGGTTGAGAAATCGAAGCTGCAACTCTTGGTCGCAACGGAGATAAACGGAGTTGACTTAGCATCTCACTTTAAGAGAGTTCGTCGTCTGCAGTGCTTAGTCGCACACCCAGGCGTCTATGTGAGAGCTTTTCAGGTCTGAGGCCTGTGTGAAACTGAAGCCTCATCCTTAAGCGTAGACCCTGAACCCTAAACTCAAAAGCGAGAGGGCACCGGGAACAGAGAAGATGTCCTTGCTCTGCATCGTGGGACGCTTATGGAAGGTTTCCTTCACTTGTTAGTATTTGTGTTGTCTTCTGTCCCTGTGCGTTCTATACTCAGGACAGCGGGTTGTAAAGCATCAAAAGGTCTCGTTTAAGGCTCCGCACAAAGCCAAAACAGGCTGTGCAGTACGCAGCCTCAACACCTTGTGGACATACCGCTGTTGAGAGCCTTGAGTATATAGAGGCTTGAATGATTGTTAGCAGTTTCCCCTGATATGTGCCTTGAAAAGCCATGTGAAATATCATCTTCCGGTAGACCCCAGTCTAATGATTAAGGCCTAGAGTTTAGGGTTTAGGCCCTTACATTGTGCTATTACCCTAAGTGTCCATGTACTCACATAGTACATAGCACCCCCCCCATAGATCCCTTTAAGGAGCCCTAAAAGGGGCCCGAATGGGTTTAGGGACATGGACCCTTAGAGTTGTTTATTATTATGCCTCTCTTCAGGACTGAGTCGCTGGCAGCTGTTGGTGGTGCCATCACAGCAGAGACCTCAGCAAAGTTCCCCTTGAATCCGGAACGCTGCAGCCAGAACCCAGCTCCGTAGACCTCAAACCCGGAGTGGGCTTAGGGTTCAGTGTTTCAGGTTCAGGGGTTTAGGATTTAGGGAACGCTTAGACCCAGAAGCCATTACCAATTCTTTCAAAAGTGCTTCCTTCAATCCAGGGTGTTGTCTCTCCGGGAGACCCCAAACACATCTACTCCTCAAAGACCCGGCTCGCACCCTACGGAGTTTCAATCATCCAGACGCCCCAAACCCCACGAAGTACAGGCTTGCTACAAAGACCCCAAGCAACCTACCTGCTTAAGGACTTATTGAAGAAATCATAGTAGGGAACCCTAAACCCTAAACCCTACAAGCCGTAAGCCCCCAAGGACGGAAGGCTATTTACAGGGTCCAAGAAGGGGCTGAGAGCTTCTGGTTCGCACGGAAAGAATGCCGGATCGACGGCTTCATGGCTACAGGTTTAGGGTTTAGGGGCCTTTTGGGGTTTAGGGTTTATGGGGGTTTAGGGTTTAGGGTTTAGGGGCTTTTTGGGGTTTAGGGTTTATGGGGGTTTGGGGTTTACGGGTTTAGGGGCACTTTCGTTGTCACTGTAGGGCGACACAGAGTTGGTAAGTTCCCAGTATACTTGCGCCACCCCAACCCCGCTACGAAAGCCCCAAAACCTTAAATACTAAACCCTGAACCCCACACCAAAGTCCCTCAAACCTACGCAGCCCGACACCCTTGAACCCCAAATCCCCGAAAGCCCCTCCGATAACCCGGTAGAGAAGCCTTTACAAAGCTCTTTCAAAGTTGCTAGGGGTTTCTAGGGGTCTCGACCTTGGCTTAAAATATTTCCCCCTAAACCTCCTAAACCCTAAACCCTACGGACACTGTATGCCATGCCTGCTTTGAGCGAGGGTGTGAGTCGAAACCCTACGGGTGGCGAAAGGGTCGTACTTCGCAGGAATTCGTTGGCGGATGGTCAAGCGGGTCCTGGAGACCCAGTGGTTTTGCCTACACCCCTAAAGCCCCAAGCCTTTGTGTGCCGAAACCCTACACCCCCGAAGCCCTACACCCCTAAACCGCAAACCCCCGAATCCTAAATCCCCAACCTCTGTAGCGTATAAGGCCTAAACCCGAAGGGGCGCCGAATGTGCCGCTTTTGGGAGCTGAGGGTTTAGGACATTCGCCCGAAGCCTCACACCATGAAAGCCGAGGCCCTGAACAGCAGCGCATCGTCTGAGATGCTTCTTCGCTTTGTCTATCTTGGCAGCTTTTGCTTTGGTGGTCTTATCGGGTTTTGCAAAAGCGCACAAGGGACTGGAGCTTCATACTGGGGACAAGACAGGCCTAAGCCCAGATTTCTATACAAGGACCACAGGCCACAGGCAAAGCTGTGGTATTAGCCCAAAGCTCTGAGGCTATGGAGTTAACCTCCCGTGTGTAGGCCGTAGGGTTTAGGGTGTGTGCGTGTGTGTGTGTGTGTGTGGGTGGGGGGGGTGTACATAATGTGTAGTGCACAAGGTTGAACAGCACGGTTGGGGAATACATGACTTAGGACGAGCACGCTCCATGTCCAGGTTTCGGCTACGAGCTTCACGGACGAACATCCCAGAGGTCCTTAACGACTTGCCGATTACCGAAACCCTATGGGCCTGTGGGTCTTTGAGAAAAGCTTGTGGAAGCAAAGGCCGACAACATCCTAAATCCAATTCTAAACCCCTGATTAAATGCGTCCGAGAATGCCGATTCCGAAGGTCAAGCTGCAGTAGACCCGGACTGTTCTCAATCCCGATTCAGTGTTCAGGTGGAACTTCTCAAATGCGAGACCGTAAACCCCCAAACCCTATATACCCGTAGACCAAGACCTTGAATATTTCGTCATAAGCCGTTTGAGACCGGGAACCCTACTTCCAAATCCTGTATACCCTGACCTGAAACCATAACCAAATCCTTGAACCTTGAGCCCGAAAACAGCTGAAACCCAAAGCCGGCAGAATCTTGAGCCAGCTTAACGCTAAATCCTAGACACGGTTTAGGGTTTAGGGGGTCCTAGACGTAGAAACTCTCCGAGGCAATCGACCTACTCTTCCCTGGTCCAGACTTCTGACAGCATTGTTGGGCTGGCTGCAGGCGTGTCGAAGGCCCTGCAACGACGAGGCCCGGGATGGGTGGTTCTTCGTGTTGTGCAAAGGTTTTTGGGGTTTAGGGTTTAGACTGGTTGAGGACTCAGTTCAGTGTTTAGGGTCCAGTAGACGAGGGAACGGGAACCAGTTAGAATAGCCTTTCTGGGTGCCAGGAAGGTGGACGGGATCTGGGTCGTCAATTGTAGCTAACAGTTGGGCCAAGCGACAAAGGGGCTTCGGTGGCATGTGTTTAAGAGGCTATAAAAATTAAGCTTCACCCACATCACGCATCGCCTGCGCAGCTGCATGGAGTGTCCTCAGAGAACCCAATACACCTCAATTAAGGAATATACCTTAGTTGATCGGGGGCTCATTATTATGATTTAAGGCATATTCCTTAGTTAAGGGGTATTGGGGTTTTCTGGGTCATGTTCAGGGGACCTGAGCTGACGGCATTGGGGACCTTGCAGTCGGGCCTTCGGCGTTGGGGAAGCGCGAGGAGGGGTGGAGGAAGTTGTTAGGATCCAATATGGGAGTTTCCGAAAATAGNNAGGATCCTACTATTTGGGGTACTGTTCTAGGGTCCCCTATTTTCGGAAACCCCCATACCACCTGGCAGCCAATCCTACAGGCGAAGTGCTGCCTTCAAACTGCGATGAAGATTCAGCCACATGCACCATACACCCGGAAAGTCTTTCGTTTCCTCCATCACCCTCTTTCGCTTTAAGATGACCATGAAAAAGAGAATCTTTGTCAGTCAAACATGCTCAACCTGGCTTCTCTTCGGCATTTGCCTGCTTGCCTGCATACAATACAGGTACAGGAGAGTAGCAATTTTAACAGCACATAGCCCCTCCAGCAAAGTTCTTTTTGTGCTCCTGCTGCAGTTAATCAGTTTCATGAAACGGACCCTACAATGTGGAAACATGGTAGCTGAAGAAGGAACTACAACTGATCCTCATGTAAACCCATACCCTGCAACCCCGAACCGTTCATCCGGAACCTCAATGCCACCCTAGACATAATTAGTCCCTAAACCCTATCCCTTGTCCCAGTTGTGAGTGCTGAAATCCTATACCAATGCGAACTTTCAGAGATTTCTCAGGATCCCTGGCGCTGTCGAAGATGTCAAAAGGTGACCGCATGCCAGCTGCAGAGAAGGGGCTCAGGGATGTCAGAGGCTTTGGGGTTTGGGGATGTTTAGGGTTAGGGGTGTTGGCCTGAAAAGAATTAGTTTTAGTAGTCAAAAAACCTTAAACTTGCAAACACCCGCAGAGGCCCTGATATTCACAGCCATGTAAACAAACCTTGATGATAAACAAAGCCTCTATAGAACTACAACGCTCTTGTACATCCTCGTGATCCTGCTCTTCATGTGCATACCGTCAGCTTCAGGGAACTATAGCCGGTGCTGGGCTCGTTAAATGGTGTTTCAACAAACTCACGGTTTAGGGCTTTAGGGCTTTTAACGATCAGAGTGTATGGCTTGATTCATTGATGCTACATTTAGGGTTTTAGGTTTCGTCAACCCTCAACCTTCTAGGAAATCTTAAAGCTTAAGCCCTAAACCTAAACATCGTTCAGCTGTTGCCTGCTCGACTGGTCCTTGCTAGGCAGGAGGAAGAAGCCCTAAACCCTTACAGGGACCTAAACCCTAAAACCCTAAACCCTAAACCCAAGACCTCAAAACAACCCTTGCCAAGGCATGCTTTTGGAGGATTTTCTCAAGGATCCCTCGCGCTTCGTGCGGGGCAACGCGCTGCTCGCCTGTAATTCAAGGGCCTTAATAATTGAAGCAGGGTTCCTGTCAGGAATCCCTCTTAAAGAGTTGCTTCAAACGGTCACCCTAAGATTTACTATACATACACACACACATATCTATATATATATATAAAAACACACACTCTCTCTCTCTCTCTATCTGTCTATCTATCTATCTATCTATCTATATATGAATATTCATTTATTGTACAGATATTTATGCCGGTGTAGTATAGACCCCTTTATAATTGATTAGGGTTCCTTTTGATGGGGTCTATAAGCTTTGCTGTAACCAGACTAGAGTTTGGGGACACTGTTATGTCATGTTTGCATCACGGAACACTGAGCAATGCTACCAAAATTGTTTAAGGCCCACATATTCTATCCCACGGTCCGCGGTGGCTTTCGATTTAAGGATTTCTTGGAGGGCTCCATTGAGGTCCATGTTTGTAAGTGCTCTGTACTTGGGCCTTGGGATTCACGGAATTTTAAGATGCTGGGGTTCCGGCGATTTGGGGGTTTCCGAAAATGGGGGACCCTAATATAGTACCCTAAATAGTAGGATCCTTATTATAAGGTAATAAGGACCCCAAAAGAGGGTACCTCTAAGTTTCGGAAATTCCCATTTCCTTTGAGATTGAAGTTCCTTTTTTTGGGCTTAGCCAAATCTATATTAAGGATCCTAAAAGATAACCCCGAAAAGGAACTACAATGGAGACTAGAGGTAAGCCCTAAACCTCGCTTGAGGGCAGATGCCATGCCCCCAAAGGTCTCTCGCAGATCGGTGATTTCCCGACCCTAAAACCCAAGGTCCTTCAAGACTTAACAAGCTGTCAAGGGTTTAGGATTTTAAGAGGCTGTCAAGGATACTTTGAGTTGCAATCTAGCTTATAATCCCAAGACAAAAGAGCGCCAACGACATGAGTTTTACAACTTACCGGTTTGGGTGTTCATCCCCCTGTTTGGGGATGTTGTGTTCGAGCCCAAAGCAATTCCGAGCCCTCCAACAACCACCAGCACAAGACCCCGGGTGTGAAAACCCTGCAATGTTAAACCCTTGACTGCAGCCGGAAAGCACTTAGAATGACTAGTCCGAACATACGAAACATGACACCCGAGTACTTCTGCCGCCGGAAAGTGGTGGAACTTGCTACCCCGCATCGCAAAAGCCCTAAATTTTTAACATGAGCCGGCTCGGGGAGCCGAACTCCCGACCACGATCCCTTAAACCCTAGACCTGGGCAGCACTACCTGAGACCGTTTATAAACTCTAACCGCCTTTAAACTATATGGCCTCAACCTCAAGCCCTTGAACCCTGAACCGGCGATTGAGGCCTCATTTGTCGTGTCCGAGTTGTGTGAGCGTAAGCCGACAATTGAACCCCAAACCTGTCAGCCGACACTTGAACCCTGAACCCTACCCGGAAAGCCAGTAGTCTGTATTTAGGGGCTACTTTGAGCCAATTTATGGGCTACTTTAGGGTAGTGTAATTAGTCTGATATTTTGGGCTACTTGGCTTTTCAGGTATATAAACCCACAGTTGAACCCTAAACCCTAAGCCGATGTTTGAAGTCTAAGATACACTTGAACCCTGCACCCGAAGCCGACAATCGAGCGCGGAACCCTTCTAATTAGAATAGGGTTTTGGGGTATATTATACTATACTCTTAATAAGGAACCCCAACAAAATAGTATTGGTAAGTATTGAGGCCCCTAAACCCTAAACCCTAAACCCTACAAAATAGTGTTGGTAAGTATTGAGGCCCCTAAACCCTAAACCCTAAAACCCTAAACCCTAAAGCCTAAACCCTAAACCCTACCTGTAGTAGTTGCAGCGAGGTTTCTGCAGCGTGCCGAGCCGAGTGGCAGCTCGAGCCAGCCACCCGAATGCCATAGAAACGGTTTAGGGTTTAGGGTTTGGGGTTTAGGGTTTAGGGTTTAGGGCTTAGGGCTTTAGGGCTTAGGGTTTAGGGTTTGGGGTTTAGGGTACAGTTAAAAGGGTATTTAGTAAACGAAATGTACGGTGGGGTTCCTTATACAATTACGATAGGGTTTAGAGTTTAGGGCTTCTTTATAATTACGATACTGTAGTATACACAGAACCAACTTTAATTCCATGCTTATCCTCAATCCAGAGGGTCCTTGTGCGAGTATAGACGGAGGTTCCACTAGAGCATCATCAAAGGGTTCTAGATGCTTTTTGTGTTGGGTTACATAAGGCTGACTACGAGGGCTTCTTGGGTCCATGTCCCCATAGAGTACGCTCTGCGGCCCTAAAGCCATTGTACCGAACCCACTAGAGAACGAAGTATGTTATGTACTAGATAGGTGCAAGGACCTGGTCCCGAGATTTGAAAAACTTGCGTGTGTTTTTGTAGCCCTATAAAGTGTCTTTGACATATTTCAAGACCCGAATTGCAAGGAACCGGAAGTTATGGTAGCTTGAGGTACCTGTTGTTTAGAGTAAGAAGGGCGCCCAGTTCATTGCAAAATCTCGGGCTCTAAATAGAAACAGAAAAAGCGGGAGTGAGAGTAATCAAGACAGAAGTTGGTTTCCAAGATGTCTAAGAGCGAAGGGAATGCTTAGAAAGCCGTATCTTCTTACTCAACTTATCCGAGTCTTGCGTTGCAGAGGGGTGGGGGGGCACTGTGATAGATCGGGAGCTGCTCCGTTTCGGAGCTCGGGGCTGAGGACGTTCGTTGAGATTCAGGGCTGCTTGGACAGCAGCGCTCCTTCGCCAGATGGGGTTGCCGGAGTAGTTTTCATGTGTGTATGCGTGTATGTGTGCAGGGGGGCGAGAGATCCAGGAGCAATTGCTTAGGACGTACTGTGGATGATAGAAATCCTGCATTACCTCAAGGATCCCTAAACCAAGGGAATTATGGTATAGTCCACATTATGGGTAATGCAGGATTTGTATCATCAACCGTAGTTTCAGGGTTGATGAGGCATTGCATCAACCAGACAAGCTCAAAGTTCGCCTAAACCCTAAACCCCTAAAACCCTAAGACCAGCCCAGGATCGTCGGCATCATGCAGGCTCCGCTCTTTTGCTTGGCATCCGTCGCTCCTTTGCTTTCGCTCCTACACCGCCGCAAGAGTTAGGGTAGTGATGGCGTATGCCACAAAACCCTAAACCCTAAACCGTCGCAAGCCTGCACACCAGAAAGTTTTGGTGGTTTCTTGGGATTTGGGGGTAGGGCATCTTTTTGGGCCTGCGGGTCGTAGTTTGAGTAGGTATGCCCAGGGCATTTCTGCTTACATTCGGGCAAAAGTCTGCCGAACAAAATGGCCGCTTCTTCTGCCCTTGTCTTTTACAGTCCTGCAACCCAGAGAGCCCAATACCCCTGAATGAAGGAATATATGGCTTAAACTATAGGGGCCTTAATATTCTATGATTTAAGGTATATTCCTGAATGAAGGGGTATTGGGCTCTCTGGGAAGTGGAGACGGGGTTCTGGGGTCAGAGGCTGCGGCGGCTGGGATTTCGGATCCAGGCGTCAGAAATTGGATAGGCCACCTAGAGTTTAGGGTTTAGGGTATTTAGGATTCAGGGTTTAGGCCAGCTTCGGGCGTGCCGATGGAAGGAATCCCGAAACCCTGAAAGCCTGAAGCCTTAAAGCCTAAAAGCACGAAAAAGACTATCCCAAAGCGCTTTAGGCTTTTGACACGACTTCGCAGACCTTATAAACACCTTGCTGACAGGCCATTGCTGACGATTTCGCTGAGGATTTGCAGCCACTCGTCTCTTTGTTTCGAGGCTTCGGTTTCGTAATTCATTGATAAAAGAACCTTTGGCCCCGGGTATCCCTGCACTGCTCAAACAGTATTCGTTCCATGGTAGTCCATGAAGCATGTACCATTTTCTCATGCTTTCCGAACCCCGACTAGCAAGGCGGTAGATCAGCCAACTACAAGTACTCCACAGCAGCGGCACACTTCACAAGGCCCTGGGTTTCGTTTTCCCCAGAGCCCCTTGACGCGAGGCAGTTGAAACATGTCTAAAGGATATTCCGCTATTGAGGAGTGTTGAACTTTTTGGCCTCTTAGTCCAGTCGAACAAGCCCCGCCCTGAATGTTTCGCGCAGCCCGTGCAAACAAGCATCCTGCTTCGGAAGGTATCAGGACACCCCAGAAGAGGGGTTCCAGCAAACCTTAGTTGCGAGATTCGTATGTTTGCTCGCTGTAACAGGCGGTGTCCCCGACCCAACTCGTACGTTTGTGTGTGTGTGTGCGCGCGGGTGTGTGTGTGTGTCGTTCTTAGTGTTTTCCTGGCTTTCCGGGATGAATGTCCGAAGGTCTCAACAATCTTCCGCTGCAGTTGGGCATCGTACTCGAAACAGTCACAGGGATCTGGCCTGAATTAGATTCTGCTTGAATCTGATTTGCAATGGCCTTCGACCTGACCAAACATTTCGGTATCTTGTAAGTCTAGAAATCAGACGTTTCTATCCATACATTGACACGACGTCATAGATATTGCGTGGAAATCTAAACCGGGGTCATCAGCAATGTTGTGTTTTGCTCGCCCGACAGAGCCTGGCGGTTTGGGTAAGACGGTAGCCGCAAGCAGCGGACCGCACGATTGGCAGCTTGCAGTTCATCTGGCACAGAATCAGCCAAGATGTGGGAACGAACAAGCTTTCCGCAAAGCGATCGTTGCTTGCGGGACAGCCCGACAGTGGCAGGCAGCTTTGCAAATCTTGTCGAATATATTTTCGAGCAGCAAAGCTCCCAGCGTCTACAGCTTCAGTGCCGTAGTAACGGTGTGCGGACGTGCATTCAAGTGGCAGCATGCCCTAGCACTGCTGACGGATATGGTATCACACCAAACACTGCCAGATGTAGTTAGCTACAACGCCGGCATTAGCGCCTGTGAGAAAG